>OZ005744.1:139678341-139693177 GCA_963930735.1 Dioctria linearis
CTTTAGTTTGGAAATTGTGATTCATATTTGAAGTGGACTCGGATCTGGTAATTACAAGGCTCGTAACTGGAGAAATTGGGTCTGGAGAATGCAATTTGGACTTCTATTGTTAATTTACTTGATATTTTTCAAAATATTTACTTTTATGTACTGATTTACTTTTGAAATTATTTCCAATAGTATTTAGAGTGACGCAAAATATATAAAAGCTTTACAGGGAAAATTTGCTCATACCAGACTTGAAAAAGTCCAAAAATTCCTTAAGGGGGATCGTAACTGGGACTTTACTCTATTACATCTTTAGGGTCATTTCTAATTAATTCATGTAATGCAGTAGTTATTAATATTCAAAATGTCACTTTTCTATACACTAAATGCTATGCATATTCATTATATAAATTATCACAATATATTACCTTTGGTTTACTGGAAATGTTCAAAATCCTTAAAGCGGATGATGCTCAAGGATTAATATGATTAAAGCAGGATCGCTTCCATTTATCTTTATCGACTTCAGTTTTAATTTTTTTGTGGAAGTTCTTGGAGAGAGCTTTTTCTTCTGTACACAATGGACAAAATAATTTTCAGTTGTTGCAATTTAGACTTTTTCTTTGGGATCTTTATTTTAACTTCCATATAATCGACCGAAAAGGTACAAATATCCCAATGATTGACTGGAGGACATCTCCAATGAATTTTGCATTTACTCTCAATAACTCTGACTGGACTGGATGTTTTCTATTCCAGCACTTTCATCATTTCAGATGGAGATCGAATGTTAGAGGCACTTGCATGCAGCAATTAATATTTCGCTGTTAATAATGTCGTTGTAAGATCTGCCAATGATATGATCAGTTGGTGTTAATAGCTTGGCATTAGATTTTCTTCTTTGTTTTCCATAAGATACTTTCTGTTAGTATTTCTTTCATCTTTAGAATATTGCGCCATCTCATTCCTTTTAGGATTTTATATAGTCGCCCACTGGAGAGAAGAGTTTTCATATTCCGAAACAATTGAATTCGTGTGCTAAAAAAAGCAAAGATTGCCGTCGTTACATTAATTTATATCGGAGATCATATTTGTCCGATCATATAAGTAAAGCTGAATTATGTTGTTGGTACACACCCTAAATGATAAGAAGCACCACGAGAAAGTGGTGATAAGATTTGCTACCAGAGTTGGAGCATTTCAATAACAGTAACTTTTCCTACGCAATCTGGCAACTAGTTTTCAATGGCCATGCTCGCATGTAATATTCGAAAATGTCGATTACTGACATTATTATATATATTGTTATCATTATAGGAATAAATAATATCCGAGAGCATAATAAAACTCACATTGTACGGTCTCTTTCTATCCACACTTACTTTAATACTGTAATAAATAGGTATACCTGAATAACTGGTTTGCAAACATGCATTACTTCGAATTTTTTTCGAAAATCTTAAAAGAAATGTTTTCGTATATTGAGAGATAGTTGAGAGATAGCTGAGTCACCGCCTTTTCCAATAGACTGTAAAATTCTAAAACAATCGCGTGGTAACACTATAGGGTATTTGTCCATTTTCGAATTTAGATCTTATATTGCAATATCAAGTTATCATATACTTTAGTTTCCAATCTCTGCTTGTTTTTTTATTTTTGTCATATCATATTTCCTTCCATGCGCTACAAACGGGAGGAGAAAGGTACCTTATAATTTTGTTTTGAATAACAATTTATTATTAAATTTTGAAAACTTTAACCACTCAAAGACGGTTCATATTAATAGAAACAATTTCAACAGACTCCATCATTATATTCAAAACCAAAGCTAGATATTTAACCCACCGGTATAAATGCCATCCTATGTACGATGTTGTCCTGTCAAGGTTTCTCAAATATAAAGAAGAATCTATTTAATCATTTCAGCCCCACACCAGCTCTTTCCTCCTTGTTCGCATTTAGTTAACGTACGACAAACCCCTTTATCAATTTCAATATCATGCCAGGGCTCTCTCCTCGGCACATATTCATATTTGAGGTATATGTCAATAACTTGGTGTACCTAGACGGGATCTATTCATAGACCATGTATTCATTTCCAGAATACCCACCCATCTCTATCCCCACCACTTATCCTTCCATCAATTCATATTTACATATATTTGCAGTTCGTCAGCCCTCATCTGAATGAGATTACATTTTGAATTTGGTCACGTCTTATCACCTGGATTTGTCGGTGGATTTCTCCCTACTCTGCAAATTGGCTTAAGAGATTTACATCAGCTTGCAAACAAAGTGTGAAAGAAACTTTTATTCCATGAGTGCTTCCCAGAAAAGTGGTAAATGTTTTCCTATAGGAAAAACTTTCCTGTTTTTGCGGTAAGCACTCATGGGGAATATAAATGTAGTGAACTTTTTTAAAGTGTGTTCATCAATTCAAGATTATTGTCAAAAGGAACAAAAACGAGACACTTAAACGTGTTTTAACAAGAGTTCGTTGTTCTCTCAAGTGGAGAGCTGGTGATTTTAACCTCGTTAAAGTCATCGTTGCTATTCTCGCTGTGTAAATCCGACGAGCATCCTCTGTCTTTTGTAGTACATAGTAGAAGTACATAGTAGTAATAGTAGTAGGCAAGCTTAGAATAAATTCTGGACACCCCTTTTGAGTTGAGTTTAGCCTTAACGATCTAAATTTTCATTAACTAGTTAGGTTTGTTTTAAACCAGAACGTGATAACACTTTGAAATATCCCCATAGAGTATAGAGTTCAGGAGAAATTTACAGTAGGAATAAATTTCCGCAGATGTTCTCAGAGGATTGAAATCCTTCGGAGTTTTAAAATAGTTTTGGTGTGGATAAAATTTATGTATTATTTTTTACTTAAAGCTGAGAAATTTATTTTTAATTGTTTGCTGGTCTAGTCTTGATTTGGGTGTAGAATACTGTAGTTTAACTTCTGGAAATCAAAATTTTGAATTTCATAACATTGGTTTTGAAAATCGTTGAAAATAAAATCCCGGAATAGCTCATTGAAAACTTGGGAACATATTATTGCTGCGGAATATGGAACAGATCTGAACCGTTTCCTCTCTTTTTTTTAAGCATGTTCTGTTCGAATAAATTAATATCAGATAAAGTCTAGTTGTTGTAGCATCGAAATTTTGAAAAAAAATAAAAATAATTTCCGTCGAGACCAGAAATAAAGTGTTTTGTTAGTAAAAGATTATCTCAGTCGAGACCCGAGATAATATTCTTTAAGCCAGTCCAGACACATGATCACACATGCCTTTGTTGAATGTTTTACCTATTTTTTGGGGAAATTGTAAGTAGATTTTCTTTTCGGAACTCAATTTTAGCATGGTATTTTTTGATATGTTCTCTTTTCAGGAATTGTTTTTAGCACGAATCTAACGGTTTAAACATATGATAATGATTTTAATTTGATCTGCTCGATAATGCTGTACTTTTATATTATATTTGTGCAATATGTTATGTAGATGACAAATACGGCTTTGTTCGGTTGTGTACCTGTTTTTTTTATTAAGACTAATCAAATTGATTTAATTTTATTTTTTATGCTTTGTTTTCAGGATATCTTATTTTCAGAACTTGGCTGTTAACAAAATATATTCGAATCGATTTGGTTCGAACAACGGGTGGCCCCAGCAGTACCCGACCTTACAAAGAAAACACAAACAATTTCGGAAAAATATCTTTATTTCTCTACGAAATCTCCTTTTAGCTAGATACACTTTATATCGTGGGGATCATCAAACGCTTCAAAATAGCCATCAACCGCAAACTCCACCAAATCTTTTACCACCTAGCCATTTTTTTTAAGTTCGGAAACGGAAAATAATCTCATTGATTTTGGCCGTGGTACTTACACACGTGTGAACTGGTGAATTGTTTTGATGTAAAAAACTTTTTTTTTCGGCAAAAGCAGTAATTTTTACTTGATTTCGTCACACAAACGCTTTAATAAGTTCGTATAATACTTGCCGTTGATTTCTTTCTCTTTGTGAAGATAATCAATTAAATTATCCATCGCGCATCCAGAAAACCGACGCCATTACCTTGCCGATTCTCACCTTTGAGTCCATTGTTTTGACTGTTGTTTTGTCTCAGATGTGTAGTGATGGACCCATATTTTATCCATGGTTATGAATCGACGCAAAAACTCGGCTTTATTCCTGTGAAACTTCGGCAAACACTCTATTGAAACATCCTCATGACGCTGTTTTTGTTGCATTGAGAGAAATCGCGGCACGCATCTTGCGCACAGCTTTGCCATGTCCAAATTTTCAGTCAATATTCGATGTACAGCACTTTTCAAAATGCCTACCATGGCTGCAAGCTCGCGCACTTTCAGTGGACGGTCATCCAAAACCATTTGGATTTTTTCACCATTTCTGGTATAATCACTTCTTTTTGTCAACCACTGCAATGTTCGACTTGGCAGCTCGTACGGCCTCGTTTAAGCTCTGTCACAAAATATTTTACAGTTGTAAATTAAGCAGCAGACTCCCCGAGAGTACCCTCTAGCTCCGATTTTATATTGGTTGGATTGACGCCTTTTTAATATAAGTATTGTATAACTGAGAAACCCGGTCCTTTGTCCATTGTCCAGCTTTTCATTCAGCACATTCATAATTTCCTCTATCCAAGAAAATTATGATTTCGTCCAACAATTTTCATAATCGTTTTAACACTTTCTGACTTGAAAGTCATGGAACTTCCGTATAATATGGCAGATCGGGGCATTCACATTCTATATCTTCCAGAAGTGTAGCAAATTGGCAAATTGACGATGATTTAGTCCACATGCTCGATTATAATTTACAGTTTCGGTAAATATTTTTAAAAGTTGTCCGATATTTAAAACTTTGTAATAATACAATGAAAATTTTCAAAATAATTATTACCATGCTGTTTCTTTTAATTTTACAACAACTCCTTTAGTAATAGCGTTCATGCACTATCAGTTGCAAGATAGACCAACTTTTAAATGGTAACTTATACTTCTTCCATAAGTGCATCAAAAATATCAGCTCCAGTGGTTGTATTATGAATAGGACTGATTTCTAAAAGTTCTTCACTTACTTTAAAATTAACATCGGATTCGCGAATAAAAACCGCCAGTTAGCGATATTTTGGATATCTATACTTTCATCAATTCAAGAGTAGGCTTGAAATGTTGATAGTGTTGAATTATGTTGAATTCTCAATTCTTGACAATTTCATAAGCTCTGTATTTCGAACTAAACTTACACTTTCAAATTTTTTATTTGTGCTGTACATAATACTTCCGCTGCTTTAATTAAGCATTCACGATAAGTTTCCCTTCAATAAAAGGGTTTGATCTGCTTGCGATTAAATGTGATAATAAATAACTAACTTTTGCAGCAGCTGTATTGTCTTCAACAGATTTAGTGAATACACTATGTTGTTTGTGACGGATTGATTTCAATTCCGACAATTTGTCTTCACGAAGTTTTGCGACGTACTGGTGGTCATGGTATGTTTTATGATTTGTGTCATAATGCCTTTTAATATTATATTTCTTAGCAACTGAAATGAAGTTTCAAAATATCAGGCTTAATATTTTATTCTTGTTTTGGACACAAAAATATTGCAGTTCCCATTTCTCTTAAAAATTGCCAGGTTTCTCTTCATTTGATCTTTTCTTACTCGTTGTTCTTCGAGTTTGATTATATTTTTATTAAATAACTTTCTAGTTTAATATGAATAAAATCCAAAATCCACTTTAGAGCTCAAAATATCATTTGAAAACGATTGAGTAACACTGCATTTTGTGACGACTTGTACAAACATGTATCGTGTGTCGGATTAGATTGCTGTGCGCTCTATTATGTTTCTGATCGTCTTGTGTTTTTATCTCCGTTTGGCTTCGGCTGCCGCTTTTCCTTTGACGCCTCGTTCCAGCGCGCAGCATCCCAAGTGATCACGCAACCTCACGCACGCATAGCCTTCTTGAACAAAACTAAAAATAGACTTCAGTGAATTTCTGTATAAGCAATCATTGCAGGGAGTTTGTAACTTGCTCTCTTCTGGTATAAACCTTCCAGCGCTAAATATCGTCGGCAGCTGAAATAGTTTTTTTAGTTGAAATGTACTGCAAAAATATCTACAATAGGAGGAAAACGATGGATCTATTTAGGAGGAGCAGAGCTGACTCCAGGAAACTAGTATGGAAGTTAACGGGCCATTGGGCCATAGCTAACAATGCCAGTAGACTGGATCTAAAATCAATCCATTTTTGTCGAAGCTGTAAAGCTCCTGACGATATCGATTCAGTTGGATATCTGCTCTACGGTTGTGCTCCTCTGGAAGTCAAAGGAGGTGGGCTAGTTCATAGCCACTTCTTCTTGGAGCTGAGACAACTGCAACCCACAGAGATGTATCCTTAGTTTTAAAAAGATAGATTCCCACTATTCTATGAGGCACAATAGTCCTGACAGAGGGCTAAGTTTTATCTTGGTTAGGTTAGAAGCTAACTTCTTAAATTTTGTTAAGTAAGAAAAAATATCAAATATCGTGCATCATCTTGGGTTTCCAAAGGTAAGTCCTTCACGCTTTATTTAGCTAAATTATTGATACCTTCTCTCGATGAGAAGGTAAATTTGGACCTCGTACGTTTCTTAGTATACAAAAGACTGGATGTTTTTTTCGAGCAACAAGTAAAGAAGCTGGAATTGGTCTAAGAGCAATTCTTACGATAGCCTAGATGAATTCCCGTATGTAATTTCGTATGTTAACCTCTCTGTGTAAGCTTGATTCTTGAAGCGGTTTACGCATTTATTTCTGGAACGGTTCGTCGGACGGTAAAAATGAATGTTACCAATTTTATAGGATTTCGTATTCTGAAAAAGTTTTCGGTACAATAAAAACGTCTAGGGCTGATCATTTTCACAGCATACGTAAGAACCTAAATTATTATATGGCAATACCAAGAAGGGGTTTCCCGATTTAGCCCATTTTTAAAATTATATTTACTATTTTTATGAAAACGCCGTGAATAAAATGTCAACTCTCTACGTTAACGTGCTCTCAGTCTGTGTCCTAATATACAAATATAGTGAATCACGGATTTTTTTGTATGGCAACCCCAGGAAGGAGTTGCCCAATGGTGTCTCATTTTCGTACTCAATTCTAGTTTTTTTTTAAAGCCTTTGTGTTAAATTTCAGCTCTGTAAGTATACGCGTTCTTGAGTTATCGTGCGCACAGACGGATGGACGGATAGATGGACATGCAAAAATCAAAATCACTTTTAATATTATTATGTTTGAGTGTTCAATCCGTTTTGTCCTAGCAGTATTATTCTATGCATTACAAATGGAATCACAAACTTAGTATGCATACAATTTCATCTAGGGTATAAAAATGGTGAGGCCCCATGAATTATCAGAGAAAATAGCGAGGAATCTGCTTACAATGGGAATAATTTCCGATCGAAGTTATTCTGGAGCGAATTAGAGCTGCAGTCGACATACTTAATGTAAGAAGATAAAAGTATGGGATGGGCTTAGAAAAAGACGTTACTGCGCAGATGAGCATGAAATATATTAGGAAAAGGAGACGAGCATACAATTTTAATTTTTCAAATTTGTCGATGTTTAGAAATATCACGAAAGGCAAGATGAAAGAAATCAATAAGACGATTCGAATTTATGCTGTGAAAAGCTTCAAATTCTAGGTGCTGTGATCAGCTGATCGTATATGCCTAGCTATCAAAACTAAAAAGAATGCACGGAAAATCATATTTTCCTCAAAAGTTCACCTCTACTTGAATTGAGCCACCAAATTCTAATTATTCTAAAATAGGTAAAGTAGATCAAAACTAGGTCCACTAATAGTTTAAAATGCAATCAAGATTTGGTAAGATCAATTTTGGTAACGCTTACTATATCTACCGACATGCCATGTATAACCAATAAAAGTTCATTCAGTTTTCAATACATTGTCCACCAACTACAAAGACGAAACCAAGAAGAAGAAAAAAACTAGATATAGTCTCCTTGCAGGCAGTAATGTACATAAATTGCTTGTTTCTTCCTAGAATACCATAAACACAGCAGGGCCTTTACCACTCGCCAAGAAACCCAATGGGTAAATTTAAGCTGTTACAGCTGCGGCGGCATCTTAATTTTATTTTATTCGGGGCAGAGGGCCTTTATTTTTCGTCAGTTAATGATTGCATACTGCAGTGTTTAATACGCAGATAAACTCTGGTTAATTTGCCACTGCGAACAGGAGAAAGGGTAGAGCGCAGACGGAGGCAAGAACTATAGTTAGCTATAAATACGGCGCCATCCCAAGGAATGGAGCAATAATTTCCTTGAGGTTTATTGATATGGAAATAATAATAAACTTCCAAGTTTATGATCCAGTTATAGTCGCCGTAAGACTTGTTTTATGAGCCGTTAAATTGCTCGTAATAACATCAGTGAGGCGAAAATTGTGATATTTGCAATGCAAGATGAGCCTATTAGGAAAAGGGCAATTCACCGAGGGAATTTATACTCGCATTCTTTTTGGCACAGCTCCAATTGGTGCAATCTTTCATTTGCCTATTTCAAAAGGCTTCTACAAGAAGCGGGGGAATATTTAAATTCTTTGAATAAAAGAATTTCTCCACTATGTCTAGTCGGAATCATACCTAATTATGCATATTGGAGATATAATAGCATACAGCTTTTGAATCCAATTTACTTTGCGTAGAACTTTGGCATTCTTGAAGTTTGTCTGAGCTACTAAGTCGGAGGGGAGAATTGCCTGAAATATTTTAAATGAAAAGACGTTTCTACGTTGAATATCTAATGTGGAGTGAACAGAGTTCATTCACAATTGAAACTGCGTCATAATTGTTGTTTTATTTTTGTTCATTGCCCACAATTAGAAAAATGCTTGCCCACGTAATTCTACAGTGAATTATGGTTACTATAGACTAAATAATTAGAGGATAGGGAGCCATGTCTACTGTTTAGATAGAACCGATAACCCTGCAGGTCAACATGAAGTGACCGTGAGTACTAACAGGGACTCTGATGGTGAGACCAAATAAGTGGATGTAGATTTTGTGATACCTTCCGTTAAGGATGTTGTTGCATTATGTTTAACTGCAGATGCTATTACGTTATGACAAGCTAGGCTTCCTAAATGTATTTTTAAATCCAGAATATATCCTGGCTCCACCGAAAATGAGATTATTCAACAAAACGAATCACGTGTTGGCACTCCGTGCATTTGAGTCGCCTACATTAAGAGTTATGCATATATATACAATATAAACCGAAGATAGGATAAGATCTGTATGGGCTGTGCGAGTCTCACACAATTTATCAGAATGTATCACAGACAGCAAAAACACTACACTTCTCGTCCGCAATTTGGCTAACTATTGATTCCTCGGGAACATACCTTTTTTTCTTTATACCATGTTGTGTTCATTTACTGCGTCTTCAGGATGCTTCTTGCAGAGAAATTTAGTTCAGGTGTTCTCCTGCCTTAAATTTGGAGCATCAATATAAGCAGGAGTTTATTCCGAAAGAACATTCTGGATCTTCTATTATGGCAAACAAATTATGAATTATCGATCGAATACGCCAATATGTATGCTGATCCTCACTCGAAGGAGAACTTACCACTTTAGCTTATCGGTTCGACAAATTCTAGCTTTGCCGCGGTTTGCCTGACTGAAACTTGGCTTAATGGGAAAATTGTTATCTTGAAATTCTTTGTTTTTCGTTATGGTCGCCATTGTTTGGATCTAGATGTCCCTCGATAAGTGGGTTGGTTTAAGCTATTCATCGTGATCTTCAATTCATTTTGATTTTACTGAGTCTGGCGACATAGAATTTAGCAGTGTTGAAAAACTAACCGGTGTATTACTAGATTTTACGTTGTTCCAAATGCTCATCACCTAACACATGTATTAATAGACTACCTGCTAGCAAATTGTTGTATTTTAGTTACATAAATATGCCTACAATTAACTGGAGCCAATATTCTGATGATGATGCCATGCTGCTCTCTTTCTCAGCTGCTTCTTGTATAATATCTTTTATTTACAACACTTTTTCTTCAGTCGTAATGAGGACCCACAGGATAACTAATACGTCGAGAAAACCTCTTGACCAAGTATTTTTCTATGATCCTATTAATAGAGATATTGTTATTAATCTATGCCTGAGACCTCTAATTCTTAAAAATGTCATCACCCTGAACTTCATTCAGTTTTGTTTTTGATCCTGTAATTGCCTCATCTCATATTGCGCATAGATATTGTTATAACTTTTAAAAAACTGATTTCAATAAAACATTGGTTTTCATCACATTGGACACTGTTTGTAAAATGAAGTTTCATCGTAGAATTATGAAATGTCTTACCCTTTTAGCGGATTGGTGGGACGTGGTAGAGGAAACAAAAAAACACGCATGAACTGTTTTCGTATTCCATACATACTGTGGAAGTTTTATGCATAGCGAAGATGGTCCGGTCCAAAGTCTGCACTATCGTGTCCCAAAAGAACTCTGCAATACTGAAACAAATGAAAGAAGAGGTGATTTTACATTTTTTGAATTTCGGCTAAGTTTTGAAGAATTTTATACTTTTTTTTTCAATTTCAGTCTCTACCCTTGGTTTGTTCCTTAACAACTTTTAACCCAAACCGTTTTTTTTTTTGTTATTGCTTTTTTTTTTTTTTTTTCAAGAAAGAATTTTTTGGGATTCTCCGGTATATAGCAAAAGCTAAAAAATGTTCTAATTTGTTAGTTCATCACACACCTCATTAATTTTGGGTGACAAGTTTCAAGTCTTGGTTTGACTCATCAACAGGTCCCAAATAGCGAAATTGGGTGATTTGAAAAACAAATGAAAAAATGAAAAAAATTAAAAAAAAGAAGAAAGAAATGAAAAGTTTGAGAAAAATAGAAAAAACAATTTTTTTATTTATTAAGAAAAAATTTTAATTTTTTTTTTAAAGAAACAGATTCGTTCGAAACGAATCGAAATAAAAAAGAAGAAAAGGAAGAAGAAGAAGCGTTTCGTGTCAGCAGAAAACCTTACACTCATCGGTGCAGCTTGGTTTTCTGCCTGCTGCAGACGCTTGAAAATAGATCGAACTGATTTCTTCTCATATAAACTCAGCATAAATTCTGGGTATGAATTATATGAGGAAAGAACACTCCTATACAAGCCCAGGAGGAAAAATAAATAAAAAGACTTTGGACTTTTTATTTATTTTTCCTCCTATTCCTCTTCTATTTTCAAGCATCTGCAGCAGGCAGAAAAGAGTGTAAGGTTTTCTGCTGACACGAAACGCTTCTGCTTCTTCCTTTTCTTCTTTTTTTATTTTTCAGCCCACTGCGTGACGTATACAGGTTCGATTCGCTTCGAATGAATCTGTTTATTTAAAAAAAAAATTAAAATTTTTGTTTAATACTTAAATAAAAAAATTGTTTTTTCTATTTTTCTCAAACTTTTAATTTTTTTTTTCTTTTTTTTTCTTCTTTTGTCATTTGTTTTTCAAATCACCCAATTTCGCTATTTGGAACCTGTTGATGAGTCAAACCAAGACTTGAAACTTGTCACCAAAAATTAATGAGTTGTGTGATGAAATAACAAATTAGAACATTTTTTAGCTTTTTTTTCCGGAGAATCCCAAAAAATTCTTTCTTGAACAAAATTAAGTTTAACCCGGTAAAAAGTCCAAAAGAGTAATGTTTTTAGGTATTGCTTTTATAAATCATCAGCTAATAATCAGCCCTAATTATTGCGGTAAGCAACTTCTTTTAACTCAGATACCACTGATGATGATATTTTTCCTAGGAAATTAATATTTCGTATAATAAAGTTGTAAAATCGGAATTAATTGGGATTTTTTTCCTAAAAAAACCAAATGACTTACTGTATAAGTACTTTTCTTTTGATATTATTAAGCCAAGCTCAGGGGATACCCAATGATGCAGAGCACATCATGACAGGAAGAAGATAGGAAAATCCTAATTATTTATCCATTTTAATAACATGCTTTTTAAATGCTTAAACCAAACCAAGTAATGAATTTTGGCGAATTTTGTGATGTATGAAAAAAGACTAGTAATTAGTATTATCACTTAGTTTGTAATTTATATAAATATTCCGGTCTGTTAAGGAAAGTTTAACATCCTCAACCTGAAATCGTATTACGTAAATCCAATAAATCCAATCAATATAAAATTTTATTCTTTAATGCTTTCAATTTAGTGCATTGTGTTTCTTCGATGTAGCATTTACAAACCTTACAGCAAAAAGAGCTTCATTTAAATATTGCGTTACCAAATATTAAAACAAAAGAATATGTAATTCATTATCGCATTTAATTGCATATCATAAGGAAGATATTCTTTTATTATCTTTCCAACAATTATCACACGAATAAAAGAGATACATTTAAGTAATTACCAAATATTGCGCCCATCAATTTTTTTTCTCACATTTTTGCTCCATCTATATGATTATAAGACACTATGGCGGAACCTACGACAGGCGGGAGTGTATGGTAATGATCCTGATTATTGCAGCTGTAGCCTCGACAAATCGAATAAATTTTTTGCTATCTGCAGCAACACGACCGGCGGAACCCAACCCTCCACTCAATCTAGCTGGTCAGGTCTCGGATGGTATTCAGACCTCCGATCACACTAAGTTTTGTTTTTATTTTCAGGGAATTGACATGGATGAACTCGTCTTAGCGAATTATTCCATAAAATATAATGCAATAAGTGCAGATGATGTAACACCCCAATTCATTCCCTAATTACTAAGTACATACTCCACAAAATGAATACATGCCTTATGTCATCGAAAAATCCAAGCTATTGGGCAGAAACTGCAGTTATTCCAATATGGAAAGAAAAAAATTTCCAGAATCTCCTTCTAATTTCTATACAATTAGTTTGCTGTCCCTTTTTCCCAAGTGGAAAAAATTATGTACAAGCACATCCTGGTCAATGTGAATATGTGCCATCTGCTAACCCGCTAGCAGCTCGGTTTTCGTAACTATCATTCTTGCGATACAGCTATTTTGAGTATATCCACAGACATAAGAAAGGCTATGGACCTGGGTAAATTCATGACCTTGATGCTACTTGACTTCACCAATGCTTTTGATAGTGTTGACCATTGTATACTCAGACAAAAACTTTCTAGTTCTTTAACTTTGACTCTACCTCCGCTCAGATGGTTAAGTATTTCTTACTGGGACATAGCTCTGTTCTCTGCTTATTTGCATTTAAAGCGCAGAGTTCTTAAAGGGCCTATCCTAGGGCCCCTACTATCCAGTTTATTTATTAATGATCTGCCGTTAGTAGTTTTAGATGCATATGTTCATCTCTATGCAGACGAAGTGCAAATATATGTAAGAAGACCAATCAGTCTACTTGAAAAGTGTATAGCTGTTATAAATTCCGATTTGGATAGAATATGTACATGGTCCAATAATAATGGGCTGCTGCCGAACCCCGTAAAATCACAACTTATCGCCTTTTAGAATGACGTGCTCAATGATCTCGATGTTCCACCAGTATTTCTATATAGTTTCCCAATATATAGGTCGAATAGAACTGACAACCTTGGGATTGTTCTTGACCAAAATATATAGTGGGCCTATATACACTGTGGCTTTCTGCGACGATCTTACCTTGTAGTACATGCTTCAAACTAGTAAAAGCATTGATCATGCCACATTTCACCTCTGATAGTCTAGTCTTTCGTAAGCTAGATAGCCTGTGATCTCGCAAAATAGAGAAAACTTTCAACGATTGCATACGTCTTGGTTTTTTACTTCGAAGGTTTGACCATATTTCGCCTTTTCGGTTACGATTATTGGATTGTTCTCTGAACTAATATCTAGTGCGCCAGTTTTTAGTGTCTTTCTATCGTTTGTTTCATTCAGGTGAACCTGACTATCTTAGAGAATTTTCTAGTCATACAACATCACAACGCAATAGAAATCTGCCTAAGCCAGGAAATATATCATTAGAATTTTGAAGGAAAGCAAAAGACACAGTCTTCATGACACGGTAACTAATCAATGTAATTGCGGTTACATTACAGAAAATTTAAGAATTTGGACTCAAACGATTGGCTGGGTTCTGCTTTCAGTAACGTACACTATTAGTTACTCATTTTCATTAAAAAACTGTATCCCAATGAAAACTGTTTAGTGACATGAGATACAATGTTGACACGGTCCGAAGTTACCGTAATATTTCCGGCCTAAATTGTCTCAACCTGTGCTACTTGAAAAGAGATAAACTACTCCGAGTATAAAAGGCAGGAAAGATGATAATTTATTAAGATATCTACATATATGGAATCTTCGTCTGGAGGCACTATACAGCCACCTTTATTCCTACTTTTTACTCAAAAAAGCTAATTTAATTCTAAAAAATTAGGGTTCCTTAATTGAAAAAAAAAATATATTTAAATTTGCACAGCCTATTACCTAATATTCCGAAAAAATGGCCCCGGTTCATATGCATTTAATGTCGATTTTCTCTTATTTATGGTTAGAGGGTTTCAGCTCACTGAATACATGTCCTTTTCAAAATTATTTAAATACGAACTTTTCACTGCTTTCATAGCTGCTATTGTGTTCCCATATTTTCCACTAACCAAATACCCGAAATTTTGTTTTTCCCGTCCAGTGCTATTATTGTGAAGGAAAATTTGATAAAGTATAGTCCAACCGCTCTAATTTGTAGCACAACTTATATTTTTGTTAGCTCTGTTGGGTTAGTGGATAACTGTAGTTGTGGGTTGAGGTTATGGGACGATCAAGC
>OZ005744.1:139693377-139792013 GCA_963930735.1 Dioctria linearis
AAATCTACCTAGAAAACCCTGTCGTGGTATTTAATATGAAGGTTCCTCGCAGAAAACGGCTCTTGCTTTCTGCAATACATTTGAGGATGGATTTTGATTGTGTCTTTCAAATCTTCAAAGTTTTTAAAGCGGTTTGATATCAATCTTCTTCCACATTCCACATCCTTTTCTGTTCTAGTCTTTCTTCTTATACCCCTAAGCCACCAGAAAAGTACTACAGGGCAAAGATAGACATATTTATTCGAATAAAAATAAAAGCTAAACGTTAAGACTAAATGAAAAATGAGAATTTATTCTATTACAAAAATTATTTGTAATTATATTAATTATTCGTTGCGTGGTGCTCATTATGTAAATTTAAAATAATCGTTTGTTATTCGATTCGATTATCAAATAGTTATGCGTTAGTTGAAAATGAAAAAAAAAACAAAGAAAAATGAGGTGTCGTTCTTAGGGTTCCGTACCCAAAGTGTGCCAACTGGATCCTATTACTAAGTCTATCAGCGGGCTTTATATCATGAACCGTAATAGGAAGACATTTGAATTTTTCTATTGCCGCTATAACAGCATATAATAAAAAATAAAATAATGTAAGAAATTGAAGGGGGTCCCCATGCAATAAACTTTTGTTTTTGCTAGATCTAAAAAGTCATAGCGTTAAATCTTGTACGATGGTAAGGAACCCATCATGTGCGAGTCCAACTCGCACTTGGCAGCTTTTTTTTTATATATAGTATAGGTACAATAGCTAAACGAGATATGAAAAATTTGCAATATGAAACTCTTTAAATTCCTTCGCACTATTTATTCTTTTAACTATTTTCTTTATTTACATTTAATTGCCGTTAAGATTATTCTGGGTATTCAATCCCAATTTACTTCAAAGAATTCACAAATACTTAGTTGGATAAAATTACTGAAATTCTGTTTACTGTAAACATTGAAACATAACAAGGCAGTCAATTTCGTAAGTATAAGACTTCTTGCGATATAGGATGCATATAACAAGAAATAATCATTTAAAATTGAAATTAATGGAAACGAGAAAACAAGTAACGCATATTGATTTCATAATTTGTTACATGCAAAATCAGGGGACGCTGTTGCCTAAAAAAGATAATTAGAACTTTCGTTTTGGTTAACGATGTGTTGGGTCCACTAGCTGTTATTAAATGATGTTGCAAATATATTTATTTAATAAGAGGTTTAATAAGGTGCTTTCTCTTTGACATGCATCTGCACTTGGCGCGGTTATGGGATGCAGCTAATTTCCTCAGTCTTAGCCGAAAAATTAAAAAGGATGAATGTAGGTACTGGGAGTATAAGGTACCTAACTCATTGTTCTTGCACTGAAGCTTGCAGAATGGGATGTGGTACCTTATATAACGGACTAGTATCTATTGAATTAAATTGTACGATATTGGTGTAAAGTTAGTTATTACAGTGAAGATATGCCTAGACCTGATTTCTCCATATTTATCGAATATAAAAATACTTTGCCACAATTTAACATAACCTCGACCGACGTTGAGAAACTTCCGAGTTATACCAATCCCAAGAAGTGCACTTCATGATAGGCACACACCGAAATTTATTAAAATCAAATTTTCCGGCACCCGAAAATCGCTGTCTATACTACTTAGTTCTTGTTAAATTGTAGGTACACATTAGCATTCGAGTATCAGGTTTTAAAATAGTGAAATCATACGTAAGTCTTTTGAAAACAAAGAATAAAAAATACAATTGGAGAAGAGGGGTGTTGATTCTGATCTCTTTGCCGTAGCTTAGGCGTATATTTTTGTCACATATTTTGACATTTCACCACAAATTAGTCGTACTTTTATATTCACCATAGTTCATTTTGATTTAACCTTTTCATCAACCATAAAATGAACTAAAATGAATTTGCAGTGAATAACCGTCAGAATATACGCCACAAAGTACGACAAATTAATCTACTGTTCCAGAGGTTGTGACAAAGATTTTAAACCAGGGTAAGTGAATATTAAAATAAGCTGCTAAATTTATTAAATTGCTAAATTTAAATTGCTTTTTTATTATATTGCCTAATTACTCGCAAATTGCTTTTTATTATATTGCCTAATTAAGTTGCTTATTTATTAAATTGTTGCGTTGTTGAAAGAGATTCAAAATACATCATTAATAATATTATTTTTGCAGAAACTAAATATAGGTACAAAAATATGTCAAAAATAAAACAGAATGTTAATTATCTCAGAATGCAACTACCATATAAAATTTGGAAAGAAGGAAGAATGAAGATTGTTGAGGATGTGATATGCAAGGAAATATAAAAAAAAATAGTAATAACTGGAACTTAGGTGATGAATGGGCCATTCCCAGCCCACACTCATATTCTTGATGCCTACTAGTTACGTTTCGATTTCGATTTCGTTCTGATTTTCTGGCATTTATTGTGATTCCTCACGATTTGTTGAGTTCGTCTGTGGCTGTTTCCGGATTTTTATCGTGGGCAAAATATTAACGTCGTTGTGTATAGAATTGCTTGCGAGTGCTTGTATCCGTATTGATCCATTGATATATGTGGGAAATCAATTAAGAAGAAATTGTATAATTATATACCTAGAGCCTGGGGTACTCCTGAATATATTTCAATATGGTTGAAAGTTTCTTCTTCGATAATGTATACGATACTTCAATAGACCATATATGTATATATATATTAAGTACTTATGATTTGTTTTGCTATAATGTGAATCTACTATGTAACTTAATATCCAGCGCACGCGTACTCAAGTAAATAAATGTTTATGTTTATTATTGTAAGCATGTACGAAAGTAAGGGCATGTTGTTAAAAAAAAACAAACATTGGCAAGAATTAGATAGATATCGCTTTCTTTTGCAATCGCTTGTCTCATTTCCCGCTGGGATCTACTAACTTAAAGCCGCTACACACGCTCAAGCGTTGTAACGACCTTTACAATTATCTTTTTTGTTGTTTACCTTTTAAATAATTTAGTTATTTTAATTTAGTAAATGAATTTATTTTTATTTATGTACACAAAATATAATCGAAAGAATAGAATGTGTTGTTGGAAAACATTAAAGACACACATGACCGGTACTCCAGCACTACAGGTGCTCAAACAAAAGCCGAAATATGGGCACAAATAACAAAGGAATGCAATGCATTGGGTACCGAAAAACAGCGAAAATATTCAGCACGATGGAAGCGCGTAAGTTTAATTACGGTGGAACTTCTCTATAATGAAGTCGCTTTTGCCGACAATGTTCCTTCGTTATAGAGAAATTTCATGAAATTAAAAAAAAGGTACATATGTATGTAAATTATTAGGCTCCGTTATTCTTCAGGGAAATAGTGTGTTATTTTGGTTTGCTTTCGGGGAAATTCTTTCAAATTGTTTTAACAAGTTAACAGTGGTTGGCTATTCCAGAGATACGCTGATATTGTAATCGAAAAGTTTGCATCACTGTGAAAAATATTTTCATTCATTCATTTCATAGTCCATCTAATTTATTATACCCTTCAGTATATCTTAATGGTGCTAAAGGAATTTCGTTTTCGTCATCAGTGGTATCGTAATTACTTCGAATGTAATAAGTTAGCGATACTAATTGCTAACCACCGTTTATAATTAATTTCACTTATCTATTCGTTTAGTCATGGAATGATATTAGGAGTAAGCTGAAAGAGAAATTAAAAAGGAAACGAAATTATATAAGAGAAGATTATAAAAGACTGATCGTTGTTCATTTCCAGAACACATATTCGTTTTGAAAGTGGGCACAAATAATGCTATTTTCCAAGATGAAGCTATAATGGGTATAACCACAATATCTCGCATTAATATTACGGACATTTTATTGTCAGAAATCTGAAATTTAATTCAAATTATTACAAAATAAATTAGGAAATAATAAGTTATATTGACTATTTGGGTGTTTATTTTATGGTATTCTTTTCGGCAGACGTATGCGAATTCCACATCTTTTTTTAATGCATTAACTGCTATTTGTGTGCAGCCAATTAGACCAATTACACCCGGGAGTCCTTGGTCTTCAAATCTTAAATAAATTTTTCTTAGTAAAACCTCATCTTTTTATTAACTGTTCAGCTTACGCTCCCTGAATTTCATATCTTTCATCTTGGGATACAGGAAAACATTGTACTTCGCTATTTTCACTATTGCCCTGCTCCTCATCTGCTAAGTAAATCTTCTCCAATTCCTCTATTAAAGCTATTGCAAGCTCCTGGTTGAGACGAAAGTGCGAGAAGAAACTGAAAAAGGATAATTTCAATAAATTTACAAAATGCATTTTAAGTGCAAAAAATATATATATATATTGTACGATATCTTACTTACGCGGAAATGCTCATATGAAAGGGGTTATCCCTTTCGCTTAACTGCCTCCATAAAATGGATACTCCCATTCGATTTTCGAAAGCTACATGCGAGCTCAGCCAAATCTGTACTTGCTCAAATCTGTTTAAAAATAGTTCTGCAAAACCAAATTAATTTGTAACCAATTGTAAATATGTTAACCGAGTTTGGTGTGAATAATTTGCAAATTTATTTAGCTCGCCATGCAAATTAATTTAGACGGTAACAGCTTAGGCAAGCAGAATAGTGTGCAGGAACTCACACAATCCTAAAATAAGATAAGGATTACTATACTAGATCATTGCTAGGAGGGAAGATCAAATCAATCAATCAATTAACAGTATCACTTAAAATGCGGGAGCTAGCCCTTCGATTGCCACAGATATGACTTCAAAGTGGATATTTTCTTTGAAAGAGGGCATCTAACACAAATAAATGTCAATATTTATAACAATTTTTTTTTGCAATGCTTATAATGTTAACCGTTTATATATATTATTATATTAGTTGCATTAATGAGTAAATGAATCTTTAGAAGTAAACACTTATAACAGCTTCGCTGATCTGTCAAAATAATAATTATTTTAAAGTGTTAGTTTCAGTTCATTTTTCATTCACACCAGTCTGGCTGGGATGGATTACATGATAATATAAGTTCATTTCCTTAGGCGTATATTCTGACATTAACGTACGACAAAAGATCAGAATTACTCTCCTGGACATTATTTAATATATATATATATATATATATATTATATTATAAAAAAGAAAAGAAAAATAGTCGGAAACAGAAAAATGAATTTTAACGGCCGTTTCGTGCGTCTTTCCAACATTTTATTTTTTTATTTATTAGAGATATAAAAATTTTAAACAAATAATTGAATTCGGAAGTATTTTCCTTTTGGTCAAAAAGTGTTCGTACCTTCGATTAGTTTTTTATATAACCCACCGCTTCTCCAGCCTAGCTGACAAAGGCTATGCACTTGATGGCAAGAGCATAATAAATCGAATAACAAATAATTAGGTAGGTATTTGAAATTCAAATAAAGTGCACCAAATAACAAATAATTATTAGAAAATAACTTAAAATAAATTGAAAATCAAACAAAAATTTATTCGAAAAAAGTATTTATTCGATTTCTGTAAATAATCGTTATTTAGGTTTCCCACTGCAATTGTTCCTTAAATTTACCTAGCTTTCAACGACACTGCGAGTTTTTAACATAAATCCAAACACCATTCAGCTGTTGTGCGTGATTGCTGTTGTGAATTGTAATCAAACTTGTACCTTTATTATATATAATTCTATAATTTTCGTTTCTCAGCACACCCGGCCACGATGAGCAGTAAGGCATAGTCCCTTGCTTGCTTGTAATCTGATAAAGTGGCCAAACTAGGTACTTAGCACTGCATTTTTATATCGTGCACTTGAGTGTGGAAAGTTAGATATTTTTGGGTTTTGGATATAAAATTTAATATTGCAAGATGTGCATGGAAAAATAAACAAGGTAGGTTCTTGACACAACAATAGTGAATATTTAATATAGCACTTGGCACTTGTGGGAATATGGTTGGAAATATGCTTCACTACACAACGCCCTTAGCTCCACTAATATGACGAGTCAACAGACCCACTCTCTGACTGGACAATTAATTCACTCACCAGTGTGCGGTCTCCCTACTTCTATCAAAACTGACAACTTTCCGCATTCGAAAGGAAATCATGAAATTGAACTTGAATTTTTTAATTAAAAAAAAAAATAACTCTAATAGAAATCATCCTTGATAGAGAAGACAATAGCGATAGATGGAAGTCACTAATCTGATCCCTCACGCGGTGTTTTAGAGGGTTTTTGTTTTTGCTGCTGGAACGTAACTTCTGGGGACATGTCAGAATCATGTCAAAAGCTATTAACTCCGAAGAGGCAGGCTCGTGTTTTTGCGCAAAGAAAGCAATAAACGTCAAAAGTACTAATCATAAACTTTTTCCTAACCTCTTCTTCTTTCTTTGGCATTTCAAAACAAGAGCCGCGGTGCTCCTAGTCAAGAGCAGGAGCATCTAGGGTTAACCCGGGGTTAACCCAAGTAGCAAACAAATACAGAAAGTGACAGCTTCCAGAGTCACGAGTGCTATGACTCTGGCAAATCGAACACAAAATGGACTTGAGGGTTAACACCGAAGCAAAGACAAAAACACCCCTAGGGAAGACTGTCACTTGCTTGCTAAACAGCAGCCTCCTGTCCATGTTTTTCTGTAGTTCTTGTCTGCCTTTTTGTGAAGTGGACCCTTCTTTCAGCTCATACACCACCACTACTTTTGAAAGATTCTTCTCAAAACCATGCAGTTATGTACATAGTAGACTTTTCTCCTACTATATCGATATAGTTCCAATAAGGTAAAATTTTTAGTTATCTTTCTAAGAGAAGAAGGGTATATGCTGTAGATAGCTTCTCTCCGGATGTCTTCTACAATACATATATCTCTCTTGCTACTGACAGCTGAACTGCATGACTGTGGCGGCATCAAATCAACAAAACAATTATACAAATAAATAACTCACATTTGCATACGCATGGCAATATAATTTGTTAGAGTAGACTAGACTAGATATACGCAACAATGTAAATGTACAGTTGAGTTAGATTTTTAGTCAGTCCGAATTTGATCGCCGTCCCAACTAGTTTGAAAGTTAAGAAATTAGTGTTTTAGTATATTGAATAAATGTTTAGTTTATATAATTAAACATATCGCGTTTTATTATAAGACAACACAATCTACTATCATTAAATATTTCGTGCATTGACAAATAAGGGCGGAATGCAATACAAAAAGCATTCATGAGGCAACAAATGGTGACCCCGACATTGCGTTGAAAATCGATTTACGGCAGATCATAAACTGAAGGAATTGTCGGAGTGCAAAGAAAGATATTACATATATTTCCAAAATTGGAAAAATAAAAATATTTTGTTTCCATCTTGCCATCTAACAATTCAACAATTCAGATCATCGGACTACACCCGTAACACGAGGCAGGCATATCATTATTTCAACCTGTTTATCATAAAAATACGCACAGTAAATAAAAGCAACAAAGAAAATTAATCGTGAGCTCTACACTTGTCCATCGGATGATTACAAATTCAAAGCAAAAATCACAGATTCTTATCTCGACTGGACAGAGCCATCCATGCTAAGTCAGCTTCGCTTGTTATTCATCAACCACAAATAGGAGCAGCGGCTTAAGGGGGCAGTCCACCATTTTGTTTTAAAAAATACGATTTTCTGAAAAGTATAGATTTGTGTAGTATATATATATAGAATTACTATAAAAATTGTCATTTATGTCAGAAAGACCGAGAACAGTTAGAAATACGCAAAGACGGGTGGGTGTCTCAGATGCGTGTAGGTGTTTGGCGCGTCAATCTGGCGTATACCGTATTGAGCAGAGCAGCTGTTCGTTTTCGTTTCGGTTTTGGAGTTGAGATGAATTTCGGAACAGTTCATCGTAGCATTTGATGCAGAAAGAACGTATACAGTTAGTAAAACCTTACAAAGGTGCGTCGGCGCAAACACGCAAAATGCTAATGAAAGTTTTAATGCGTGTATCTGGCAATTGGCTCCAAAGCACGTATTTGCAGGCAAAAAAATAGTTGAAATCGCCGCATACTGTGCAGCCTGCACATTTAATGAAGGTTTTCAACCTTTGTTAAAAATCATGGAAAATATGAGTGTTTCAGTCGGCGAAGAAGCAGTTGATCTCGCTCGGAGGCAAGACGCGGCGCGTATTTCTCAATCAAATCGCCGCAGCAACGAATGCTCTAAGGAGCACAGGGTAGCTCTTAGAAACGCTAACTAATGGTAAGAGGCCATTTTAATACAAAAATCAATGTTTTTCGATGTATTTTAGTAAAAAAAAATAAACGGGTTTTTCTCGGAACAACGTTTTTTGACCTGGCTGACATTCCAGAAAAAAAACTTTTGCTCGTATCGAGGTTAAATTTGGTACACTTATTCTACACATGTATAGCTTCCGTTTGAACTAGAATGATAAGTTTTTATTAATATTTAGTCGATTGTTTAAACAATTAAAGTTGAAAAAAAAGGGTCAAAATTTTCAAAAGCCCGCCATATTGTTTTTTGTTATCACACGTGAATTATTCTAGTTCAAACGATAGCGACAAGTCTATATTTTACTAATTTGGCCACTTCTTTTGTTTCAGATGATCCAAAGTCAAGATATCGTGTCAGCCAGATTTTAACAGGGCTAATTTCAGGCTGCCGTACCAGCGAGATTTACAGTAAAAAAATAAAAATAAAAATTTTTTGTATTACTTTCGTACGTCTACTTTCATCCACTAAAAGTAGATATAAAAAAAATAAAGTTTACTATAAGAAAAAAATTTATTAATAAAATCATTGAAAATGGTGGACTACCCGTTAAGTTAATTAGTACATCTTGCAGAATATTTTTAGTGCATTCTTTTTTGCAGGTTTAGTTTCATTTTTAAAACATTTCCGAAAAATATTAAAAATAATTATGTACAGCTATATGTGAGAAGTGTATACATGTTTATACCAAAACACACATACATACACTTTTGGAATCACAGTAAGTAATATAACCAATTTTTCTCTTCTAAATACTTATCTAAATAAAAATTAAAAATAAACATTACGTACATAAATATATTTCTGGCAAATCAATATTTCTATATCTAAAATCCAATTAAAACGCGGAAAAAAGTGAAAATAAAAATTAAAATTTTAAAAATTGATGCGAAAAATAAATCCAAATGGCAACAAACATAAATAAGAAACCAAACATAAATACAGGTGAACATTCAGAAGGGGGCGATGCAGAGAACAATAACCCAGCGGATATTAATTTGGCAAATAGTATGCTCGCGCCACTTGTAGCCACACTTAAAATACCCCCATTTTGGAGCAATAGGCCGGATCTATCGTTCCTTCAAGCCGAATCACAATTTCGTGTGAAAGGCATAAGTACCTCTAATACGAAGTATGACTACTTAGTAGCTTCATTACCATCGGATACGATGGAGATTGTTGCCGATGCCCTCCTATCTCCACCAGCACAAGATAGGTATGAAAACCTGAAAACTTTACTTTTAACTCGTAGTAGGGATTCGGAAGAACGTAGGCTAGACGATTTATTACACAAAGTGGAACTTGGTAACTATAAGCCATCAGAGCTTTTTCGCCACATGGAGTCATTGGCAGGTGGAAACAGTCTTGTAAATAAACCTTTACTCCGAAAACTGTGGATCAATAAACTCCCTTCATCAATCCAAGCTTGTGTTATAGCGATTGAAGGTGCCCATAGCCAGGAAGAAATATTCACAATTGCTGATAAGATCCACGATTCAACAAATTCCACAAAAGTATCTGTAATTAATCAAAGTGGTCAACAGCAATCAATTAGTAGTATTGCGCACACACTGCAAGATGTTTCTAATCGTTTAAGAAGCTTAGAAATACGACAATCAAGATCAAATCATCGTGCCCCGTTTAGATCTCGTTCTTCGTCGCGATACCAATCAAAATCGAATTCAAAAAATAGTACGTGCTGGTACCATAAAAAATTTGGCCAAAAAGCGCAAAAGTGTATATCGCCTTGTGGTTTTACTCGTAATCATACCACTAATAATAGAATCGATTCACCTAATAACTCAAAAAACTAAATGTTTCTACTTCGAGTGCGGCATCGAGAGTAGATAGCGTTTCACGCCGCCTTTTTGTATTGATTGGATAAGTCTAGTAAAAAATACTTTCTTATAGATACCGGAGCGGAGGTTTCAATACTTCCAAAAAGTTTATTCGTTAAATATCCTTGCAAATCAGACTTTGATTTACTTTCTGCTAATGGTAGTCCAATATCAACCTACGGTACAAAGAAACTATCATTAGATTTAAGTTTGCGTCGCAATTTTATCCATAGTTTCATCATCGCTGCCGTAGATCATCCTATTATAGGCGCAGATTTTTTATTTAAATTTAATTTAGAAGTAGATTTACGACAAAGGAAACTAATAGATAGAGAAACTACGGTATCAGTCAATTGTATCTCACGTACTATCAAGTCTTGTTCTCCTAAGCTGTGTTTTTTACAAGATAAATTTGGTTCCATTCTAAATAAGTTTCAATCACTTAAATTACCACCAGACTTCAACATACCCGTCAATCACAGCGTGGTTCACCACATTAAAACGGTAGGACCCCTTCCGTCTGCAAGACCGAGGAGACTTAATCCTGAAAAGTACAAGATAGCAAAATCTGAGTTTGAGTTAATGGTTAAGCTCGGTATTTGCCGTCCTTCATCATCGCCAGTAGCATCTCCCTTACATTTAGTAGCCAAAAAAGAATGCTCTGATTGGAGACCATGCGGGGACTACCGGCAACTTAATAATGTCACGATTTTGGATAAATATCCACTCCCACACTTACAAGATCTCACAATCAACCTGCACAACTGTACGATATTTTCAAAAATTGATCTCGTCCGTGCTTATCATCAGATCCCGGTTGCTTCGGACGACGTTTTTAAAACTGCTGTAACAACACCTTTTGGACTGTTTGAGTTCCTTCGCATGCCATTTGGTGTGAAGAATGGAGCTCAAACATTCCAACGCTTCATAAACGAGGTCCTCTTAGGTCTCGATTTCATTTTTGCCTACGTGGATGATATTCTGGTTGGCAGCAAATCAGAGGAAGAGCACAAGGAACATTTACACCTATTATTCACAAGATTACAAAACTACGGATTAAACGTTAACCCTTCGAAATGCACATTCGGTGCAAACGAACTCGACTTCTTAGGACATAAAATTTCGAGTGAGGGTTTAGCCCCTTCCGAACTCAGGATCCAAGCTATTAAAAACTTTCCATCTCCTAATACAATCAAAAAGTTACAACGTTTTTTAGGGATGATCAATTATTATCATCGATTCATTCCCGATATGGCAATTAAATCTGGACCCTTGTATAACCTGCTCAAAGATTCAAACACAAAGAAAAACAGGAAGGCCGTTTTTCAATGGTCTGATGAACATGAAGAACTTTTCAAAAATCTAAAGTATAGTCTAGAGAATTATACTCTCCTGGTGCACCCAAATCCAAAAGCTAAAGTTAGTCTTTGGGTAGATGCCTCCGGCGATGCAATAGGCGCCGTTTTACAGCAGTACAACAACAGCCAGTTGGAACCTCTTAGTTTTTTTTCTAAAAGACTAAAACCAGCTGAGAAAAAATATTCCACGTTCGACAGGGAACTCCTTGCAATTTTCCTCGCCATAAAACACTTCAGACATTTCATTGAAGGCAAAAACTTCACAGTGTATACTGATCACAAGCCTTTAACCAACGCTCTGTTTTCAAAAGCTGAAAAATCCCCTCGTCAAGCGAATCAATTGGACTTTATATCTCAATTCACCCATGACATAAGATATATTAAGGGACCAAAGAATATCGTACCTGACACCCTCTCTAGGGCACACATCGATTCAATCGACCACATTGACCTAGAGACCTTAGTCAAGGAACAGGATAAAGATCAAGAACTTAAAGAAATGTTACGCGGTATAGCATCAAATAAAACAAATTCATCTTCTACCCTTCCAAAGATTTTCAGTTCTTTAGATGGTATGGAAATATGGTGTGAAACAAGCACCGGAGTTAACAGGCCATATGTCCCAAAAATCTTACGTCGTAACGTTTTCAATAAAATACATAACTTATCACATCCTGGCATCCGTGCAACCAGAAAGCTTCTTACTTCACGCTATTTTTGGCCACGCATGAATAAAGAAACGAATCTCTGGGTTAAGTCTTGCTTACCTTGCCAGAAAGCTAAAGTGCACCGTCAAACATCATCCCCTCACGGTAAAATTGATATTCCCAATGGAAGATTCGAGCATGTACATCTGGATTTGGTAGGTCCACTACCACCTTCTAACGGATATACTTATTTGCTCACCATCAAAGATCGCTTCAGTCATTGGCCCGAAGCTATTCCCCTGAGAGACATTAACAGTCATTCCATTGTCCAAGCCTTCATCCGAAACTGGATTTCACTGTACGGAGTGCCGAGGATCATAACAACAGACCAAGGTTCTCAGTTTGAATCCTTGCTTTTCAAAGAATTGTCAAGTATTTTCGGCAGTCAACGGATTCGCACTACTACGTACCACCCACAGTCAAATGGGTCAATCGAGCGGTTTCACAGACAATTGAAGGTAGCAATTCGAGCAACCGATGAACCTAAGAATTGGTACGGTAATATCCCTTGGATTCTCTTAGGCATACGGTCCGCCATCATCGATGATTTAGGTTTAGCACCCGCGCAACTTTTATACGGACAATCTCTTCGTTTACCAGGTGAATTGATAGCCGCAGATAATCCCTCAAATATTAAAATCACACAAAATATGGCAAAAGACATACAAAACGCAATTTTGAAAATATGGCACAACCATTAAGAAACCGAAAACAAAACAATATATTCGTCCCGCAAGCCATTCATGAATGTTCACATGTATTTGTCAGAGAAGCTGTCTATAAAAGCAGCCTTACGCCTCCATACTCAGGTCCTTATCAAGTGTTATCCAAAGAAGATAAAGTATTTAAAGTACTGATTAACGGAAAAGAAGAATTGGTCAATATTAATAGGCTGAAACCAGCTTACACTTTAAATTCAAATTTATCCACTTCCCACGCTACAACTAGATCAGAATTACGACCTAAGGTAAGATTTAAAATATAGTTATATAGACATAATAACAAAAATTAGAAATGCAGATTTATTATGCTTCAACTTTATTAAGCTTAGCTAATGATTTAGAATGAATTCTCACTACCTTTACTATGTTTAACATAAACTTATAACTACAATTTATGCGATGAAATATGTTAAAAGAAACGTTAGTTGTAAGCAAATGAAATAAGAACAAGTACAAGATCGCAGAATTTGCAGTGAATTAGATTGATTTAATTTAAAATAAAAAAACTTTTTCCCAGGGGGAGTATTGTGGCGGCATCAAATCAACAAAACAATTATACAAATAAATAACTCACATTTGCATACGCATGGCAATATAATTTGTTAGAGTAGACTAGACTAGATATACGCAACAATGTAAATGTACAGTTGAGTTAGATTTTTAGTCAGTCCGAATTTGATCGCCGTCCCAACTAGTTTGAAAGTTAAGAAATTGGTGTTTTAGTATATTGAATAAATGTTTAGTTTATATAATTAAACATATCGCGTTTTATTATAAGACAACACAATCTACTATCATTAAATATTTCGTGCATTGACAAATAAGGGCGGAATGCAATACAAAAAGCATTCATGAGGCATTGTCTGCATTCGAGGTATTCTTTCCGATGATATCCATTTCCATTATCCTCACGCCATGTTATACCGGTTTATTTCTCTAAGCACTTCATCCGGTCATCAAGCCGTGCCATTATTCGAAATACTAAAGTCATCAATGTTCTACAGTTGCATGGTCACAACTTCCCACAATAAACGTAGGAGTTAATAGATAGTAGGGTTTGTCAGAAAGAGGCACTTCAACATGTAAATGATTTCAGAAATAGCAACGACACTTCGTCACCTGAATATTGGCTTACCCCGTCCGCCAAATTTAATATTTTGAGCTAAGTACGGTTTTTGAGATTATTACTGAAGTTGAAGTATTTGCTTTAATCAACTTTTTTCTAAATTATATATGTATCTAGATAAATCATGTCATTGTTGTGTCCCTTAGCAATAAAAACACTCCGTTCTCAACAAATGCACTACTTTTATTTTCTTCACAGATCTTACTAACTTAACTTTAACTTTTAACTTAATCTAATTATTACTGCCGACCCACCGCTGTTTAATTGTAACCCGAACTGACCACACCAATTTAGTTGCGCACCTCGAAGTAGAATATGTACTTATTATTATGCGGTAATATTCTACAACCGATTACGAAGCTGGTGGCTACTGTCATAGCAAGCAGCTGTGCTGTTGTAAACAAAACGGGCAATGACCGTGCTCTAAGAGAAGTAGCTTGTTTAGTCACTGCCACCGTAATGTAAGTAATCATCACATTATTTAGCAATAAGCGGGTACTTTACTGTGTGAAGTAATGTGTTCCGCTATTGCTTGCTACTTTGTGACCGGTACACCTGCCAGCCTATTGCTTCCATGTACTAGTCGACTAGGTCACAACATCATGTTTACCCCATATCATATTTTAGCCACAAAAGTTAGTACTGGTTTACAACATAATTGTTTATACATGGGGGCATGAATTATATTAAATACTTTAAAATATTTTTTTAAATATGGTTGTGATACACGTGTGGAAGTTTAAAACTATATTTAAAATTGGATTGGTCCATGTGGTTAAACACTGCCACGTAGAGGAAATCAAATTAAATTTTTCCAAAGTCTTGGTTTACTGTGCTCCATGTAGTTACAGCCATATTGCCTTATATAATTTTTGTATTAAAAAAAAAAGATTCTTTTCAGGTATATGTATTATTAAATGTCTACAGCACAGGCACAAGTTCTTTCGGAGTCAATTTTGATGACAGTTGGCAGAAATTAACTTGGAATACTTAACAATTTAAGGACTATTTAAAAAAAAAAGACCACCTATGAATAATGAAAGCAACAAGAAAAACCTTTTTTTTATCAAATAATTTTTATTGAACTATTTTTTTTTTTTTTTTTTTTTTTTTTTATATATTATTAAGCCAAGCTCAGGGGATACCCTATGATGCAAAGCACAGCATGGCAGGAAGGAGATAGGGAAAGGATTAGGGGATATGAGGAAAGTGGCGGAGGTGCCGATGTATGTCGCCCTTAAACTTCCGCAGATTGTATGCCGGAGGAAAAACAGAAGATGGTAAGCTGTTCCACATTCGCACTGTTCGGGATAAAAAAGCATCTCTGAATTTTACTGTACGGCCGAAAGTAATTTGAAGGGTTAAAGGATGTGCGCGGTTTGCAGCGCGAGTATTGCGTGCAGGAATCATTCTACAAGGGATTAGACTAGATATTTCATCAGAACATTGACCATGCATATAGCGATAAAGGAGCGAAAGGCATCCAACATTGCGGCGGTGCTCGAGTGAGTCGATATGACAAGTTATTGCCAAATCGCCAATGAGCTTGAAGGCTCTCTTTTGGACAATATCCAATGAAGCTAAGGCTGTGCGACCAGCCCCGGCCCATATATGGGAGTTGTATTCCATTCTAGGTCTAATGTAGGACTTGTAGAGGAGCGCTAGATTTGACGGGCTGAAATATTTCTTACACCTTTTCAGAAATCCAAGACATTTCGATGCTTCTTTGGCAACAGAGAAGATGTGATCTGTCCAGTTTAACTTACTGGAAATATTAATGCCAAGAATGCTTAGTGACGGTGAATCAGAAATGAATGCTCCATCAAAAGAAACGGGTGTGGTTAAGTTATGATCTTGTTTTAATGAGATAAGACAGCTTTGGGACTTTGATGCATTGAATTCGACGCGATTCGCTTTGCCCCAAGCGAGGATATTGGCAAGATCGTTATTCAATGATCTAGTCATGCAATCTCGTTTAACACATGCAGCATTCCCCCTGGATTCTGCAAGAGTGTCAAAGGAGTAAGCGAAATCAAGAGTACTGTCATCTGCGAAACTATGGATGGGATTGAAAGTAAGGGAAAGCAGATCATTAATGAAAATTAAAAAGAGAGTTGGAGAGATAACAGAGCCTTGAGGTACACCGGCATTTATGGGATGCGGTTCAGACGTAACGCCATCTAATACAACACGTATTTCGCGACTAGATAGGAAACTTTCAATCCATAATACAAGAGGAGGGGAGAGACCAAGTGCTTTGAGTTTGGCTAAAAGGGCTGGATGCCAGACTCTATCAAAGGCTTTTGAAATATCTAGGGCAACGATTTTAGACTCACCAAAATTGTGAAGACTACGATTCCAACGTTCCGTAAGAAAGGTCAGCAAGTCTCCAGATGAGCGTCCAGCTCGGAAGCCATATTGGCGATCGTTGATGAGATGATTAGTTTCTAGATACTTCATTAATTTTGAGTTAATGATAGATTCAAAAACCTTTGAAAGAATCGAAGTGATGGCAATTGGTCGATAATTTGAGGGATCGCTACCCTCTCCTTTCTTAGGAATAGGCTGAACGTGAGCTAGCTTCCAAGCAGTTGGAAATTTTCCTGTCGAATAAGACAAGTAGAAGAGTTTGCGCAGAGGTTTAGCCAAGGATGAGGCGCAGCTTTTAATTAACAGGGGCGAAAAACCATCAGGACCTGCGGCTTTGGAGACGTTGATCCCCTTAAGGACCCTGACCACATCCCTCGTACGAAGGTGTATTGGCTCTTGTACACATTCACACGGGCGATGCAAAACAGGTGTTTGTGAAGTTGGTGGAAGACGAGAATTTGAAGCGAATCTAGCAGCTAAAATATTAGCTTTATCCAGGGAGTCAACAATCACTTCACCATTATTAAGTAGTGAAGGTATAGAGGAACTGGTGAAATTGTTCCTGATGGTTTTGACCAGGGACCAGAAACCTTTGCTACCTTTGCGGCTTGTCAAGATTCTTTGTCTAATATTCTGGTCAAAAAGAAATTTTTCTCTCTGGATAATGGACTTGCAGGTGTTCCGTGCAGTCTTGTAGACTTGTTTCATTTCCGGACATGGATGCAATTGATAGGCGCGAAAAGCAGACTCTTTCGCTTTTATAGCTTGGTTGCACTTATCGTTAAACCAGGAGCGATCATGCTGTTGTTGAGACCTGCTGTAAGAATACGGAATGTATTCACGCATGCCAAGATTTAGTATGTTACTAAATTGTAATGTGCATTCATCAACATCCCTCGAAGCAAAACAGACCGACCAATCAATTTCTTTAAGATACTTATTGAGACTTTCCCAATCAGCATTCTTATAGTGCCAAAGAAGCCTACTTGTAGGTGGAGCAGTTGGTCGGCACAGGTTTGAGGTGGTAAATTGAGCCGTGATTAAACAATGGTCTGAATTTCCAAGAGGGGAACCGACTGAAATGGAATATTTGTCAGGATGAGATGTTAGAAACAAGTCGAGTAAATTAGCTTTATCTCCAGCTGCATCAGGAATTCGCGTTGGTGCATCCACTAGCTGTTGCAAATTAAATGATTCACAGAAGAGTTCAACGAAACTTAATTATCTACATTATTCACAAGCGACATGATACATATAATTACTACGTGGTAAAATTGGTGAACGTTCTTCATTAAATTTTTGTACAGACAGTATCGTACGCTCTTTCCCACTGCCTCTTAAAAGTGTCTATGCTAGCGTAGTGGTTTTTGTGTTTGTTTTAAGTTTTGTGTCAATATTAGACCAATATTTGTGATTGGTCCTAGGTTTTGGACAATTTGAAGGATTCGCTTCCTTGGATACTACGGGTGTGCATTGGGCATCATATAAATCTCTCGCTTTTCTATACCGTAGTTGCAAGTTGTTGAATCCGGTCAAAACAAAGCTGATACATCATGCTTTCTGAAGAAAAAAGAAAGCGCTTCTGAAGACACTGGTTGAAGTTCATTTTCACCTAAGCCCATTAGGAAATTTTCATACAAAATTCTGCTCCTGGATTTTGCAACTTGCTTCTTTTCTGGTATTCTGTTCGGTGTTTTCTGAATATAGAAACTTCTCTCTTCTTTTTATTCGATGAACCGTAGCATATCACGTTCCTGCCTTATCAATACCATATCTCTCAACGACATGTTGACATTTCGTCTAAGTTGTCTACCACTTCTTTGTCCCATATTTGGTCTATCGAACCTGATTTCCTTCCTGACCCGGACTTTCTCTAGACACTATAAGATTCTCGAAATTTACTGAGAACATTTTGAATGGTCGTCTTCTGAATTTTCAACTTTTTAGCAAAGCCTCTTTAAAACATATTCGGATTTTCCATATGGGTGAAAAGAATTAATTTGCGGCATTCTTCTTGTCTGACTTCCATTTTTACTGCATTTTGCATTTAATAGCTTGCAATTATAAGTGCACACCTTTTTATAATGCCGTTTTATTAGCGGTCCCTAATTTTGTTTATATGGTGATGAGTAATGGAATTGGGGATAGGTCGTCGGTTTTTTGTGAAACAGCCTTTCTTTCAAAACAATGTACCGATTAAAATCAATCAAGCTAGATTTAAAGATAAGGCAAAAGATATAAAACCTCCTTCAGTTTATTTTCCAGATGCAAATAGAAATTATATCAAACAGTTTTAATGCGCAAATATTATGGAGTGTCATTGCTTATTTTATTTTGTTTCTGTTATTTTTTATTACTTTTGTGAATGAAATAATATTTGTTCAAGTAGGCCTTTTTGGGAAACACAAACGAAAAGCAAAAAAGTTTTTTTTTTATATTTATTTTATCACACAATTATCTTATTTAGGGAGGCACAATTTTAATGGAGGAATTTGTTTGCATTCTTCTATTTTCATTAGTTTCTTTTCGGAGTCACTCAATTCTGCTGTTAGGGACCTGTTAATTGGTCGGATCAAATGATTTGTGATAGAATAAAAAAAATAATTCCTTTTTTTTTGCGATTCGTTTGTAGTGGAGAATTCCAAAAAGGCCTACTTGAACATATATAAAATTTACCCCGTAAAAAAACATAAAAATATATTCATTGCGAATGAAGAAATTTATTTTTGATTACAAAATCTAGAAAATATTCAAGGCTAAATAAAGGTGTTGAAGTAATAAAATATTTCTTTTAACTTTATTTGTAAATTGTTTTGCCCCATATCATATACAAGCAATATATTGTTTGGAAATCTAGTTTTGGCCCATTAACAACAAAGGTTCAAGTTAATGAAATTTTAACAGAAATTTTCTTCTATTGAAAACAAAATTATTCAAGAAATAAATAGACGGAAAATAACTGACTTTAAAAAAAATGTATCAAACAGTTTTTTTTTATAATAAAGGTCTCAACTTTAACTGCATTTATCTCAAAACTACATTTTTGCATATGGGGCAAAACGTATTCAGGCAACGACTTGGATATCTTCGTATGAAAATGGATTCAGTTTGAACTTTCCTTGTTGCAACACAGAGCGGGTGCTTTATACAAACCTCAATTAGACTTTGTTTCGCGCGACAACTTTTAATTCACTCCATATTATTTGGTGTTATGATAATGAGCACCAAGTGAAGATAGGCTAGAAATCAGATAACTCAACAACATTCAAGTTGGTAATCAATCGACTGTTGTCAAAATCATTTGGTTTGGTGTAAAGACCATTTATGAACTCCATATTGGACCAATTCGACATAGAAATAGTACTTCCCATAGTTTAATCCTATTCATCGGGTTTGGAAAGCATTCTGATAATCAACGAAAACCTGATCCAATTCTATGGTAGATTTACTTTTAAGAGCTTAGATCTTGAGTACTAGTTAATTTTCATGTCTCAGACACCTTAATATACCAATAAAAGCAGTAAGACTTAATGTGGGAGGTAGACAGAGGAAATTATCACTGACATATATAATTTTTGTCAAGTTACATGTAACCTACATTTACCTACAAGCTTACCACTGCGGATTTTCATTTCGGTAAATTATGACTGGTGCTACCAACATAGTAGCAATAGTACAGGAGCACCAAATTGAATTAGGAAAGCCGCACAACTTCGTAAATTTATTGTTCACCACTATTTGAAAAAGCAGTGTTGTTGCTGTACAATCACAAAAGAAAGTTGTCCTCGTCATTTTCAATTTCCGCCGAAAGAACGATAAATTTCATGCTTCAGTTCTGAATGCAGGAAAAAGTTTGAAATTGTGACATTGTGCAATACATTGCATTGCCGGATTGCACCCATATTAAATCTTTAGGCAAATGCTGCCCAACTAAACGTATAACAGTAGGGGGTGGAACTACATGCATTATTACTGTACAGCCATGAAATTTTAATTAATCGCCTTGAGGAAAAACAGAGTGGCGTGCAAGATATTTAAAAAAAAGATGTGTTGACCGTGGAAGCACTTGGTGTTTTGTATGCCTTACATAATTGGTCTTTAATCAGTTTAAGTTAAGTGTTAACTTCAAGTTTGCTCCTTATCTTATGCACTTAAAACTACATAATAAACATCAAGAGCCACATTGTTCGTGAATCCGCAGTTCTCTGTATGCATCTCGCTTAATTAATTAAGTACTTTGCGAACAATCCTTGAAATAAGTCATAGGTACATGAGACTGCTAATAAGATGTGATGTTAATTGAGTTGCCAGCTCAATTTGTATACCTCTCTTCTGTCGTCTCGTTCTTTGAATGTCTCTAGATTCAACGTTTCTTCTATCCAACAGCAGTTTAAATGTCACCCTGAACATTGTGCCGTGCAATTCTACCTCACGTTTACACATAGATCGAATATTATCACCTTGTTCAGGGCAGGGCTTGTCCTGAATTCAGGTAACATCACGGTGGATGGTGTCATTAATGAGATCCCAATCTAAGCAGCACGTCACTTAAACGTAACTGAATTTGACTAAAAAGGACTGAACTGAAGGAAGTGGATGATAATGATGATGGACTAAGAGCAATAAAGACGATGAAAAAAGAGCTGGTAGGGAGGGACGGAAGGAATGGTTGGGTGATTTCATTGTCCTATTAGAACTGATGCTGACTTACAGCAATTTTTGGGAATTTCTCATCTTAAGATATCGTGTCGGCACTTGCAATTCCTTTTGCCTTCTAGCTATTGCCATTTAGCAGAGGTTTCATAACAACATTTATATAAGAAACATATTTAAGGTGCTAAATTAGTCGGGAAGAATGGCGATTATGTTAATCAACTGCTTTTGATGGTCGTTTAAGGCATGTCCATGCCTCATATATCTTTTGGCATCTATTTAGTGACAGTAATAACGTTCACCGAATCATGGATAAAAGCTTCGAAGATGTATGTTGTAACACTATTCGAAATTCTTTCGACTTTTTCATCTTAAATAAAGCCTAGTTAACATTATGCTGATTGACCAGCATTGATGCATCAGCAGCTAGAATCAGCGCGCCATTAGCGCAGTTTCAACACCAATACTGATAGTATCAGCACTTCACACGTACTGATTTATGCCATCGTTTTGCCTGAGTTTTCTCCTCGAATAAGATGTACTAGACTCGATTACTAAATTATTTTTAATTATTGATTGGAGTGTAGTAGATGATTATGCATGACTAGCTTGAACACCGGTAACTTATAACTGATACGAAAAACAGGAAATGGTAAACTAAATTTGAATTCAAAGGGATTCGACTTTCGCGGTGAGGTTCGTGTAGTAGGCAAGCGGAAGAAAAATTCTACAAGAAATCAGAAAATCAGAATAGAATCTGTATAATGTAATACCTTCATTATAAAGAATTGATATTAAAACTAATCGTACGCCTCGCTAATAATTCGAGGATGGTTTTTTTGGGTTTTGTTTAAAGTAAGCAGCAATGTGTCCAGCCACTGCTTGATTTTAAGATTTTTATTTTAATCTAGGCTTGGAAATAGCTTGTAGATTTTTACTAAGTATGATTAAATATGTCTTTGATCTTTGCCAATAAAACGAGGCATTTAATAATGTTGCTGAATATTTTAATGCTAAATGGATTTTTTGAGTTTTAATTAATTTGACTGCCTCTTTGTATCTTTTCCTCTTCACTCAGTTTAAATTTCTTTCTATTTAATTTTCTCTAGTATGGCTATAGGTATTCTTTTGTCTCCCTTCATATGATCTTAGCATGAAGGGTAGAATTTTGCCGCGCCTGGAAGAAAGATCTAATATAACTACTGATGATTTAAAACAGGATAAAACAAGTTGGTTTTTCAAACAGCACGAGCTTCCGCTTCGTGGAAAAATGTTGGAGGGTTTTAGTTTCACAGATCTGCTATATTTACGAATTGAATATTAGAAAGACGGCTTTCAAGAATCAATCATGTGGAATCGGGAATAACAAACTCGTTGTAAGTTAACCTTGGTCTGATGTACTGAAAAGCAAAATCATTAGAGAGGTGCAGCTAGGGCTGCCAGTCGACCGGGTTTCCCCGGATTTGTCCTAGCTTGAAGGGCGTCCGGGAAGAGTCCGGGCGGGGTTTTCTATACTGTCTGGGTTTTAAAATTTTAGAAACCAATTAAATAAAAATTTAATTTCCTGTGTATGTACGGTGTAGTTGATAATGCCGACAGTCAGACCGACTCGACTCTCACTCAAGTTCTCTCTTCTGGTCCCAGCTAGTCTTAGCTCAGTAACGAAGCTAGCAGTACGAAAATTGCTTGTGTAACTTGCCCTATGTACCTGTGTTTCTTTTATGTATATTGTTAGAAAGAAAGTGAAAAAGCTTTAAAAAAATGTGTGCACAAATGTTACGGGATAAAGGACAACACAACAAAGTGTGATTTTTTTTTTTCAAAAATAACCAGCCCTCTATTGACGAAAAAATGTCTCTTCTTTAAAGCCACTACTATCCCAACTTGAGACTTCCGTCTGTTCGTTGGTCCGGCCGTCCGCGAGTCCGTCCGCATGATAACTTGGGAACACGTATATTTAAAGAGCTGCAAATTTGCGAACGGTCTTTAAAAAAAAGCAAATTTAAGTTCGAAAATGGGACAAATCGGGTAACACATTACTAGGGTTGCCATACACAAATCTCGTTTTTTACTGTATATTTGCACACTGCCTGAGAGCGCATCTACGAAGAGAACTGAAATTTAATTATGTACACAGTGTTTTCATGAAAATAGTAAATATAATTTCAAAAATGGACTAAATTTGGCTACGGATTCTTGGTGTTGCCATATAAAAATTTAAGATTTGTACGTATACTGTGGAAACGATCAGTCCTAGACTTTTTAATTGCACTGAGAAATTCTTCGGAATATGAAATCCTATGAAATTGGTCATCATCATTTATACTTTCAAACGAACCGTTCCAGAAATATGCAAAAAACCACTTCAAAAATCAAACTTGTGCAGAGAAGTGACCATACAAAATTACGTACGGGTATTCATGACAGCATCATAAGAACTGGTTTTATACCAATTCTGGCTTTTTTACTTGTTTTTCTTATAAAAGGCATTCTTTATATAACTTTCTCTGAAATAATTTAAAGGCTGTGCCTCTGTGATAGGTATTTGGATTCAAAGTTATCATTTCTTTAATATAACTTTCAGGTATGTGTAGTAACTACACATACCAAAAATTAGAAAATTTTAAGGGTTTGAAAGTTAGTTTAAATTTAGTATAATCCAGACAGTATTCATCTCACGACAAAAAAACTTAACTTTCAGCAAAAGAAGAACGTTGGGAAAATGTAAATTTTGTTCGATTTTCGATGGAATGTAACAGTCGGGACCGTTGCAAGTGTGAATCGACACAGTATACTAAACCCTAACACTACTTTCCATGCTTCATTTGGAATTGCGTGTTGAAATCCTCACGGGACGAAGACGTCGCCCGAGATCAAACTCTTTCCACACCGGTACACCATGAAACATACCTCTTCAGATTGCTAGCTTAGAGTGAGAAGAAGCGAAGCAAAGCCACCGGCGCATAGTTACTCTCTTTTGCGGTTGTATTATCAGAATACCAAGTATTTGCGAATAATGTTCTCAATTGAGTCGTAAACAATGGGAAGGAACCTCAAAGCTGTAAGCTACACAATATATTTGTATGTCACCGAATGTTGATTAAAGCGCGACATTTCATTCAATTTTCTCTCCAATTATACTTCCTATTGGAAGCAAAACTTCCGAAATGTAATCATGGCGAACATTAAAAGGATATAGGAAGCAATGCAGGTATATATCCTAAGTATATGCCTCAAGGAAACGTTCTTTCAACAAAGATTTCCTAGCATTCTATAATTTAAGCAGAACATGATTAGAATAGTCATGTAAAAATATCATAAACTAAAAGAAAAATCGTTGAAGAACGAATAAGCTAAATGCGTTAGTTGTCTACGTCTTTCAAAGTTCCAAGTTGTCAACTGCACCTTATAAGGGCAGTCATGAAAGTACGAGACGTCAGTATACAATTCAAAACTTCAGATTGTCTGTAGTTTCAATTGATACAACAAGACCTTGGTTTGGTAGCTTCTCTACTATTCACTCTTTGTAGTTTCAAACATAGTCGTCGCAGAATAATTAGTGTTAGCAGCTTCTGCTGTATTCGACAGAGTCTCTGTTCCAATGTAAGGCACGTCAATAAATATCACCCTAAAAGGAAAGAAAGTTTAATAGTTATAAGGAATGCAAATAAGGGATGTAATTCAAAGTAGGGATGTTCTGTTGTTCAGTATAGTCCAAACAGGCAGGGAGACCTATGAAGCGGATTTTTAGCTCTCCAAGAGATCTTCAGGCTCACATAGACACATGCGGCGAAGTCTAACAAACCCAAGTAACGTTAGTCATATAAAATGAAATATAATAAAATAAATACGAGATTAATACAAGATAGCAAACCAAATGTTTATGTATATGCCAACGCTGTTGAGTTAGGCCGGTATGTAAATAAACGTAGTTATGCAAAGCTGCAAGCGTCAAGGAACACCAAATAAATATTTCCATGGTAACAATAAGAATCAATAAATTGAATAGCAATGAGTGCGTTCACTGCCACTTTGCGTAGCGTAGTCGTTGCGTAGTGTAGTTCTGTCAAATGATTAAGAACGACTACAATCGACTATCCTCCTGACCGTAGTCGAATGTTGTCGACTATTTGGTACATTCAAAGTGCGGAATGAACGATAATCGTAGTCAAGCGTAGTCGTTCACTGTCAAAATTGGCGCAGTGAACGCTCGGTAGTGACTTCGTAGTCGACAAAAAGTCACTATTTCGGTGGCAGTGAACGCGCCCAATAATGAAGACTTGATTGACAACGCAAAGCTAAATTTAGAATTATCGGTTGAGAACATGTAGAAATATTCTTTGACGTCTTATCGAAATGTCATGATTCAAGTAGTGATGACAGGTTGCAAATGGAAGAGATTCAAGTTCATTCAAGTAATAGAAGTTCCGAACTAGGGTGAAGTTAGGTTAGGTTGCAGTACCAAAATAAGACTACAATTGATGAATAAAAATTGTTGTACGTAAGATAGTGAAATGAAATTATTTGTATAGTAATACCATGAACACCAATTGTCATTATGTAAAAGGATAGAAGGTTGTGATACAGTAATTGAGTAAAGTATTGGCAGGAATAGTTGGTAAGGCGAGGATGTTGTATGGCAGAGAATTCTAGATCCATGTGTGTATGGCTTAAGGAATAAGAATAGGGTTGACATTTTCGAACTCAACGGTGTGACCAGAATGCCAGGACTATGAAGTGAAAAGATGGAATGGTCTTCCGTCCACGGTTGTGAAAGAAAGCACGAGTATAGTTAAGGGAAGCCGTCACCACGAAGAAGTTTAATTATTCTGGATGTGGACCGAACTCAAAATTTTGGAAGTCGACTAAGGAAGAATAACGAAGGGGTGTACATTGTATTAAGGAGGTGAAGGTGAGGGCTCGGGTGCATAAATCAAGCAGGTTGCCGGAACAAAGTCAGAAGGGCACCGGCTCTGAAGAAATTAAGACAATTTGGATGTAGATAAATCGGAACGAGTCTCACCAATAATTAGAAGGATGCCGAGAACAAGATAGAAGGGCACCAAGGGAGATTAAAAGAAGCGAGAAGAGAAAAAGTGAGCCAGAGTGAAGAAGGGAGGTAGTACTGAGAAGCCCCAAGGCCCTCTCAATGAAGTAGCAGTATCTAGGTTGGTTTTTTCTTTGTAAGCTATTATATAAACTATATTGATTTAGTTATAATGTAATTAGACTTAAGGTTCAGTAGGAGATTTAGTGGTAGTTGTAAGATAATTTGGAATATAAAAATTGCCGTAAAAATTGGTTTTGATCATTGGTGAAGTCTCAATCCAAGTCTAGTCTCCCACATCCAAGAATTGTTCATAGCTAAAGTAAGTAAAAAAAAAAGGCTACAGGGAATTACGCTATTATAATTAAATAAAAATTAACAAAAAACCTTGGCAAACTCATTCCACAGTTAACTTAAAGCAGAACACATAAAAATTAGCAAACTTCGAAGACTATAGACCGAGCATGGAAGCCCGATTGATTTGAAACACACGACGGGTGATCGGAGCCGGAGAAGAGAAAATGTCTAGTAATTTGGTATCTTTAGAGATTTTTTTGCATCTCCAAAGAGTATGGGTCTCTGGGTGTCCAGAGATCAAGAGTGGTGTCTTGAAGTTAAAGTCTCTCGCCATGTAGCTTCACCTTTCCCGAGAAATGAAGCTGCTATATGGCACACTAAATGTAAATGTTAAATTTGTATTTATAATTTTTAGAATATCTATTTATGTTCCTAAATGGTAAGAGAGATTTAATTTAGTTCATTCACATGTTTTATTTTACGGTTTTTTGTAAACTGAGTAATTTTATAATAAATAAATAAAAAAAGACACTATGCATAACAATTTCAAACCTATTTCATTAGTAAGTAAAACAGAAAATTATTTGGCAACAATGTCCGGGATTCAAGCTAAAATGTCCGGGGCCTTCGAACTTGTTGTCCTAGTTTAATTATTTTACAGATGGCAGCCCTAGGTGCAGCATGCATTCCATTTTTTCGGAGTTAGCTAAAATAATAATCAATTTAGTAGAAAGCGGTAATGAGTTTTTTACTCATTCGAGACCTGTACAATAAACGAGTCTGCAGGTAATTCTCAACCTACTGCATGTGAGCAGAGAAAGAATTAGTAATTAATTAATATTTCTCAGAACCTGAATGCATATTTTACATTTGCTTAAATTAATGTTTTTTTTACTCTTGATTCCAATTAATTTATCAAATAGAATAGAAAAAAAACTGCGCAGGAATTTCCCCATACTGGGCAACTGCTCATACCACTGCATCTGCATACGCCAGTTGATAGCAAGCTGGAAAATTGGGATATACAAGAGGGGAATGCCCGAAAGCGGAATGTACCAGATTCAAAAACCGGAACAGGTGATTGCTTTTCTCTTACAATTTACATTAGAATCTCCAAATAAATCAAAAAATTGCCCATTGAATTGTTAACTAATGAGACTACTGGTACAGAGTATATAGTTTTCATTAATTAGTTGAAAAACTTTCTTGGATGTACCGCTGCTCTGCATTTCAGAAACCATAATTCAGTTTTTGCTGGTGGTACATGGTGGACTATCCTATGGAGCGGGCGGTGGTATACGGCGGTTTGTCCTATCGGAAGGCACGCACCACTGGTGGTACACAGAAAGAAATTAATTTTATGTGTCTTTTTTGTTAATGGACTTGCATGAAGCTTTCAAAATAGCTCACACGTATTTTTTCTTACCATACCATAATATTTCTCCTTACAATACGATAATATTTGGATTGTTGGTTTTGGTGTGGGGCTTTGTAGCACCCCACATATGAGTTGCCCAAAATCGGGCATATGGGGTATCAAATTAAGAGGGAAGAGAGTGATGTCGAGTGGCTAAGTTGTTTTTTTGATCCTGTGAATTTCATACGGAGGTTTTTACCATTAAATTTGGCTTTTTGGCACTTGGGTTCTTACACTCCCCTTCCTTCATTTTTCATATATTTTGCCCTTCTTATCATTCGTGGTCTCTTGTGAACGTGTTTGAATGGGTGGCAAATTTCGCCGACGTAACGGTTCATCGCAAGCATGATATTAAAATAAGACCATTTTTTTACTCAATAAACGGCCATTATCTACTTTAAAAAGGACGGGTTTCCTCTCTTTTCCAGTTATCCGCGAAACTAATAATCGAATTTAAAAACTAATTGAGATACGTTATTAGGGGACAACATGTAGATGCGATTTTATTGATTTTATTCTACAAACATACTTTAACGTTTATATTTAAAAAGTTTTATAGTCTCTTCTGTGCTGATCGTCTTCCAATTGAATATGTTTCGGGTAACCTCAACTATCTTGATCCACCCAAATCGATATTTCTTAGTAAATGTTGGATAGATATCAATTATTCTTGTTTCGCGGTTGGCGCGGGTGGAGATAAAAACGGCAAACTTTTCGGATATTTTTCAAATCAATTTTTTAGTTCGGAAATTACCTAGGAGGGCTAAATAGGGGTAGTTAGTTAGAACTCCTACTTTTTAATTTGAATTACCGAATCTAAGATGATTTATGTAATATACTACATTTATTCTGCCATTACATTACTTTCAACTCCATCCTTTAAGCCACTTTTTTTTTCTTATAATTATTATATTATCCGCCATCTCTTCATTTAAGACTAACTACAAGTTATAATTCCCAATCATTTGAGAATAATTAACAAAATTACACTGCATGGATCACTAAATTACTGTCCAATTAAGTTTCTACTGAAAACCACCACTCTTTATCTCATACAAATTTCAACAACGAAGCCGAACATAACGCAATTTTTCATAGATATTGTAGATAGGTCTGGTTTCTAGCTTTAAAATTGAAATAAAGAAAAAGTGCTAAAAGCCCTCTCTAGTTGAATAATAACATTTTTTTTTAATACTATTATTAACACTTCTTTTCGCTTAGTGCTGCAATATTTTTTTTATGAAAAAATATATAGCTTTAAGCTTCATTTGGCATATGAATAAGAAAATCGGTTGTTCCGTTCTAGATATACGTATATCAATTGTGAATTTCATCGTAAAATCCCGAAATTTCTAACCCCTCAGCAGGGGGTGTGCGTGATAGGGGAAACAGAAAAATATGTGTGAGCTATTTTGGTATTCGCTACAAACTTTAGATAATTCATCCATATCGAAAATGGTCCGGTGCGATTATACCGCGCTGCCAAATGAAGCCAAACATGAATTCGAGCGACGTCTCACAATCAAAAACATGAATATCGGCGCTGTTAAGCTGACACGTTGGTAAAGGATATAATGGCTGTAATGGCTGCTGACATAAATAGCGGTCAGAAAATTAATGAGAAGTATCATAATGATGCTATTCTGGCAGCTTTATCGGGTGTTTCCTCCATGGTGGTCCATAGTGCGGGAGGTGATAGTACTCATCTAGCCAAACAAAAACTTGTATTGCAGGGGTTGGGCCATATTAACCGTTTCAGGGTTACAGGGTGATTAAAAATTAAGCTAGGTTTTGACAAAACACCCTGTATCTTAAAAAGTACAGGGCACACGGTCACCGTATAAAGCTTATTGCATTCAGAACGGCATTTTCAGCGACTTCTCAACTAGCCCCGTACTCGTATCTCCTTAGGATTTATTGTGTTCTAAACTCAAAATTTCGGATTTTCTTACCATTTTTTTAAATTTGACCTTTACTTTTTTTTGAAAAAAGATCACCTATTACATCCTATGTGCTATCTGCAGCCGGTAAGGAGTTAGTAGCTCACAACTTATTCAGGTCATACCGAAATTAGCTGGTATTTCTTTACAATGACGTGTAAGGGGATAAATTATCTTCGAGAATAAGTATAAGAATAGCCTTGATAATAGGTATAGGTCAAATTAAAGAGGAGAGTAAACAGCCTACAGTTGTTGTAAAAAAAGTTATGTTAATGACCTTTTTGCACACACAAAAATAAAGTTCAAAGTACAAAGAAAGGTAAGAAAATCCGAAATTTTTAATTTATGTAGACAACCATAACCCCGTAGCTGAGCAGTCGTTGGAAAGGTCATGAAGTTCTAAATACAATCAGCTTTACACGATGACCGTACACCCTGCATTTTTTAAGATACAGTGTGTTTTGTGAAAACCTACCATAATTTCTTATTCACTCTGTAACTCTGAAACTGTTTAAATGGCCCCCTGCCATACAATTTTTTGTTTGGCTAGGTGAGTACTATTACCTGCCGCTCTCTGGACTACCATGGAGGAAACACCCTATATAATAAATCTTCTCATCAGTTTCCTGAACGATGTCAGCAAAGTAGGAAATACTGTTGTGACGCAAATAAAATCATAGAATTTTTCCGTAAGAACATTTCACTGCGAAATAAGGCTCTTAATTAAATTCAATTCTTTATTTCCTGGCTAATGATATATTAAGACTAAAGATCTCTTACCTGCACCTACTATTACTAAATATGTATATAAATATATTGAGATCAAAGCTAATGAATAAACTTAGAGAAATATAAAATTAAATTAAAACAATCCTAACAAGTTAACAGATTACGAAAAGAGTGAAGAGATCTTTGAAAGTTGGCATTAATTAAAAAAAAAACTATCTTTTATGTTTCAACCGTCCAAAATTTCCAGAAAAGTGTCACATGAAAATATAATTATATGCACATATTACATGTTATCGTCGATTTAGCGTATTCAGATATTTCCAGTAAAAAGATAAGTCAGAAGAATCAACCTGCCCTTTTATTTTCCATATCAATCTTATAAAATTCATTCATTTGAAAAAAATTCACTCAAATTCACTGAATTTGGCTATGAAACATTGTCTTCAACTATTGTGTTCAACAATTCATAGTTAAATAAATAAATTTCCATTGGCGGCGTAAAATAAAACATGCATTTTACACATTATTATGGAAAATTATGCAAAATATGTTGATTTACGCACAAAAGTAAGCCTTATATTAGATAAGAAAAATAAAATTATAGCAAATAATTCAGTAAAACTGAGATCGCAATGTTAGTTAAATCTATGAGATTGTGTCTAGTCAGTTTACCGAAGCACAAAATATTTCTGGATATTTTCATAATTTCGATTGAACTCCTATAATTAAAATCATTAAAAAAAAAGTCTATTAAAATAATCGGTAGAAGACTACCCAAAATATAATTTAAAAGAAACAAAAGGAAGCATTTACCACCAAAATCATAATAGTATTATGTTCATCAAAATTTCCGACGCAGATCCATATGCAAACATATACATATACTATATATAAAGAGGATTAACCCATTAAGTCATTACGAGCCCATAAAAAGCACAGTGGGTCGAAGAGACTTTATATCCTGGCATTGAACTGAATAAAATTGTTTTGCATCTCTCATAATCCTCTTAAAATTTCGATACACAAATTAATTCCCGAATTGAATTAATACGCTCGCCAGGATACAATCCACTATAACAGGATATGGTTAAAGATACGTTCGTACGGACATGAACAAATCGAATACGGCTGGTCCTATGCTTTCAACTGGAAAATGTTATGGAGAGAGCTCCTAAAAAGGCCTGATGTATATGCCTTAAAAGTGGAGCTTGAATTTTTCATGAGTTCATAAAATTTTTAATTTTAATATATTCTTTAAAAAATTCATTATAAACCAGAGAAATTTAAGGACTGAATTTTCAGTGGGGTGTGGAGACGAGCATCTCTAAGGATTAAGATGTTGAAGTCATGTATTTCTTAGTTGTACTTATTTCAATGCTAATTTAATAACGCCTTGTAAAGATCGGAATGATTCAAAACAGGATCTAAATCGTTTTTTTTTTTTGATATATCAGTGTATAATACTGTTATAGGATTTCCTTAAGCAACGTCGCAATTTTCTCTTCCCTTCAAGAGACTTGGAAGTGCTAAGGTCTGTGCCATAGAGGGGTTTTTCTCTCAGAGTTCAATTTATGTCAATGTGAATCTATCTCCTAGAAACAACACCATTTTGCAGGAAGCCTTACGTATGCGGAGAGAATATACCCTTGCTTTTGTTTTTACTACGGATGGATTTGTTTTTGTGAAGAAAAGAACTGAAGATCCACCTTTGAAAATTATCACCGCTAGTCATCTGCCCGATTTCATTACTCATACTGGGAATATCGAAGTTGTTGCAGTACAATGAACTTTAGACATGTTCAAAATTAATTACTCTCTTGTTCCTGTTTTTGGTAGTATCTTTCATTTATTTCTATCATATCGATTTTTTTTTGCATGGTCGCTTTTTATTTAATTACATTTAATATATATATTTTTCAGTTATTTCTTTTACATAGTTTTGCTAATTTTAATAACTTTGTTAATTTTAAATTTTATATTTAGTTTCTGTAGCTTTTACTATTTTATGTAGCTTGGATCAATCTGACACCACTATTTATCCTAATTTAGCCATATTGCATATTTCGCCTGAATTTGTTGGTGGAGCTTTGTATGTGCCAATGGACTAAATGTCTGGTTAGTAAATGCCAGCAGCCTAAGCAACAAAATTGACGAGCTCCGTCAAATTTATGTTGGCTCTAATACTCATTTTATCTCGCAACGGAAACCTGGCTCCATGCAGGTATCCCTTCTAGCCTTGTGTCCATTCTGGGCTCTTGCCTTTAAAGGAATGACCGTCTAGACCGAGTTGGTGGGGGAGTTGCTATTTACTTGAAACAGGGACTTAAAGGATATTGGGTAAATTTTTCGTAGTCCAATAGCATTGTATTTTTGTGTTTGCAGGTTGATACAGGGCGGACAAATGTTTGATGTCCTGGGGGGCTCGCCGCCTGTATCTCTCGCCGCCTGTATCTCTCGCCACACCCATCCTTATGAAAATTTTATAGTTGCTGACTTCAATGTTAATATTTTAAATCAAACCAATTGTTCAGCCCTGAACAAACATTTTTAAGCCAGCCTTAAAGTTTTATAATAATTAAGAATTCTTGTATCCAATTAGCAATATTTCTTTTAATAATTTCTGCTCGGCATATAAGGTCAATTCTGACTATGCGCATTTTTTCCAAGTGCATTGACTCATGACACAAAACAACATTCGAAATTTCGTGAGTCAATGCACTCTGAAGAAAATAATTGCTGACAGCACATATGTGTATATATATAGCAACGAAATTAATTAAATTGGTCAGAGTAAGAAAGTACCTAGAAGTGTTTTATTTCACTGAAACCTGAAGCTCTTCCACATCCAGCAAGCAGATCGGCAATTGCTAATTCGGGATTAACACACCGTTGATTCCAGAATTTTATTCTGCAGATCTGTACACAATAATACGGACAAGTTTTCATTTTTAATGCGATCGTTAAACTTAAATATTGATTTTTACTTCCCCACCTAGTTTAATTGCAATAATCCATCCATTTTAAAGCCTTAATATTCCTCTTTAACCTATTTCACTCTGGTGAACCTGTATATCTGTATGACCAGATACAATTCCTGGATTCTTCTCGACATTCCAATCTTCTTGCTCCTGATTTCAATTTCTCAACTGTTCAGGCCTTATTTTGATCAGGTCGCTAAATGTGGAACTCCCTTCCCGTTCGTGTCCAGATGGCTAGCTGTACCTATATCTTCAAGGGTCTAATTTGCGTCTTAAACTTATGATAATTTATTATTATATTCTTCCCCTTTGGTGGTGATAAGTTGAACTCATAAATGATATCAAGGAAATTTAATTAATTAATTAATTATTTTTGTTATCTTCCGCTAATTTTTGCATTTCTGTTATCCCTTCCACTCTTATTTTTTTTTCTTCTTTTCAAATTGTTAAATTAGTTCTTTTAATATCTTTAGCTTACATAAGCTGGCTTCAGTTCATTGTAGTTTTTCTATCTCTGATATCATATAATATACTAGGTGAAGATCTCAGATCTTTTGTACTTTACCCTAAATAAATAAATTGAATGGAATTACTTGATCGGTTAATAAACAAGGTATCATTAGCTATCTAGGCTTTATTCATAAGATTCCCTTAAAAGTAGTTAGATAATTATTACAACAGTCTGTTGATAATTATTTGAAATAAAATTCTCTTGCGAAGTGTAACTATTTCGGGATGTAAATTTTTCTAGTGTCTCGAGTAGGATGGAGAAAATTATACAGCATCTAACATCCCACGCAGACAGGTCCAGATATTCAATCCAGATTGTTTCATTGCCTGGACTGATTACCTAAATTAATTCACATTTCACACCCTCACAAAATATAAATAATGATCTACGAGTAGAGCTTTAAAGAACAGATACATGGTCTATATATATTGATATGGCGACCATATGGTTTATATATTGCTTGAGTCCTCATTCCGGTTGCATATATTCATATAAATGGCTTCGTTAAATATTTGCAAATCTAAATGAAATGTAGGACGGAGTTTTCATCACATAAAATGTTATTTCTCTACAAGCCTTAACCCAAGACATAACTCAGATGACTATATTGAAAAATATTCTATTCTCAAGGAACTAGTTGTTCAAAGTTGAAACCGGCCGAATTCCTCTACTTTTAATTTATCATGATATAGAATTATTTTTGGACAGAATTCCAGTACCCAGTTTCAGGAAAATTTTAACATTTCCTACAACTACATAGAAGACGTAGCTCTCTATTAGGAAGGACCTAGATTCAATCGGATGAGATGGGAGAAAGAGTGTATCAATAGTTTGATCTATTTGTAGTGAACAAATTCTACCTATCGTTGAAACGTAGCCATTTTACCTATCATTGAAACGTAGCCAAAAGCAAAATCCTTTTCCGGTAGCCGTGTTTGTCTCTTCTACCTGTGCGGTCAAGTTTAATTTTGAATGGTTAGGGATATAGTTATTTTGAATCTTAAAATTAGATAAGTAAATATGTTGAAGTAGAGTTGAGCAATGTGAATTAAATAAAGGCTCATTAGATCATACTTGAAAGTGTCGTATAAATCTTTTATTGATCATCAATACCTCAACATTAGTGGTGACCCCGACGACCGTAGTGGTTAAAGTTTCAGCCTAACCAAACAGTGCAACCAGCCAACAATTAGAAGAAGATTATCTTTGGAGATAAATGTGGCAGCATAAATACGCCATACATCATAACGGTGCGTAGCATAAAGTACAGCTATTCACGCGCGCAGACCAGCCAGGCGACAACACATACACAGTGTGAAGATACCGCAAGCATATATATGCAAATACAGTTGCAACATTTACCACAGATTTAGTCGTAAACTTCTGCAAACACATAAATTGCAACAATTCACACATGCACAGCGACCAGATTAAATTCTGCAAGCATATCAATTGCAACATGTCACACTATCAAGGTGGCCAACTACCGCAAGTGTATTAAGGAAGCAGTTAATACAATACCACACACCACAGTAGTAATCGAGAGGCACAGTGTCCAATTTGTCCTCATGAGAGTGAATGCAGCCACTGATCTATTGCCGCATTCTACACGGAATCTGGAAGTGGAACCTACTGACAGATTGACGAGGAATCTCAACAGGCAAGAAGTAAGCGAATAACAGTCTACCGCCAAAGAAGTAAGACGTCAACGATAAAATGTGTGCAAATATCGTAATTAAGTACTAGTACAGTCAGAATTTCAATATCTTTACATATTATTTCTTATTAAAATTTTACATATATTTCATTTTGTTTTATATATATTATTTTCTTTTTACTGCATAATCAATGAAGTAATTTAATTCCAGTTCAGCTAAATGAATTATATATATACATACATACGTAGGCAAACAGAATTGAATTGAAATTATAAATAAATATAAACACTTCGTACGAATTTTCACAGGCAGGTATAAAGAATCAGAATTAGTATCTACCTACTAAATATAATAAGATTTAAAATTTAATTATATTTATTTGTACACACAAATATATAAATTCTCTTATATAAAGTAGTGAATTAAATTTAAATTTAGATAAATAGTGACAGAATGCCGCAAGATAAAGTTTCTAACGAAGGTCTAGATACAAATAATGATCACGGCACTGGAATAAGAGAAAATGCAATCGTGACTATCAAATTACCACCCTTCTGGGAAAAACTCCACGATCATTGACTTGTTAAACAAACCACCAGAAAATGACAAATATGGTCGTTTAAAAGAAGTCCTAATACAAAGGCATTCTTTATCAGAGCAGAACAGGCTGGAACAGCTCCTGTCTTCAGAGGACCTGGGAGATCGGAAGCCTTCAGACCTTTTTTATGGCCGGTTCCATATCAGTCATTAGTGATGACCTCATTCAGTCATTATGGGAGCGTAAATTGCCGTCAGCTATCACAATCCCCCTAGCAGCAGCAACGGGTCAGAACGTCGAAAAGAAACTAGAGTTAGCTGACAAGGTTTGGGAAGTGACCCAGCCATCAAGAATAAGTAGTATAAGAGCACAGTCAAATATTCAGGTACCGAATGATCCTAGTTATCATAAGCTTGAGAAGATGTTTAAGCAAACAAGTGCCGAAATATCGGAGTTGCAGACCGCGATAAAAAACTTATCTTACCAACGAAAAGGGCGGAATGAAATTCAGGCACGGAGAAGAAGCCAGAGTAGAAATCGGGTAGCAAATAATGCACAACATCCCAGAAACACGAAAATATGTTGGTATCACCAACGACATGGAGAAAAAGCAATGCGATGCGTAGCACCATGTTCTTTCGCAAGCCTATCAAACAAATCAAATTCTACAATCTAAATAGTCCGGCGGTCTTAGCGCCCAACTGTCGGCCTCTGCATTAACGCCGCTTATTCATTAAATGCAAAGCCACAAAATTACGATTTTTAATAGACACCGGAGCCGAAGTGTCAGTAATTCCAAGACTGTTTTTTATGAATAACTGCAACAAGCAGCCACAGTTCTGTCTCACTGCTGCCAACGGCAGTGAGATAAAAACTTTTGGTACTAAATTACTGAAAGTAGACCTGGGACTTCGACGTTCGTTCGTTTAACCATTTACAATCGCAGCAGTCAATAGCCCAATTATAGGCGCTGATTTTCTTTCGAAACACGACCTCATCGTCGATATCAAACGTAAAAGCTTACTAGACCCTTTAACCAGTATGAAAATAAAAGGAAAAACGGTGGCTATAAATACCGATACACCGAAACTATTTTCTTTAGAGGGAGAATATGGTAAATTACGAAGAGAATCAAGACATCCAAGTGTATTTTCGGCGTCAACGAACTAGATTTCCTAGGACACAAGGTGTGCGCTAAGGGCATTTTACCATCAGACTCACGAGTAAAAGCCATTGTAGAATTTCCAGTGCCAAAATCAGTGCGACACCTTCAGCGATTCGTCGGGATGATCAATTTTTAACATCGATTTATCCCGAAGCTCGCTGAAATTTTAACTCCATTGCATCAGTACATAAAAATTCAGTCTAATATCAAGAAGACAGCCAAAAATTTTAATTGGTCAGAAGATTGTAACAAAGCTTACTCGCAAGCAAAGACAGCTTTAGCACAAGCAACACTATTGGCACACCCGGCAGATAAGGCACAATTGCGATTAACCGTAGACGCGTCTAGTATCGCGATTGGCGGGGTCCTGGAACAGCTGAGAGATGAACAGTGGGTACCAGTGGCATTTTATTCAAAGAAGTTGTCACCAGCAGAAACTAAATACTCGGCTTTCGACAGGGAGCTTCTGGCAATCTATGCAACAATACGACATTATAGAGAATTCTTAGAAGGTCGAACCTTTACAGTATTTACGGATCATAAACCGCTTACCAGGGCACTATTCACAAAGACGGAACGCAGTACTCGACAATGTCGACATCTTGACTACATCGCACAATTTACTTCGGACATCCGACATATACAAGGGCGCATCAATGTAGTAGCCGATGCACTATCACGATTCGCGGATGACATCGTTTCCATCGCCACACCAGTGTTTGGTGCGGATCAATTGCGAACAGCCCAGAAAAATGACGAAGAAAGGCTTATCTTTTAACAAGGAAAACAATACAGGGATCAGAAGTAAAGCTAAAGAAGTGCGAAATTCCGTTATCAAAAAATTGTGTATGGTGCGAGATAAGTCACGGGATCCGACCGTTCATACCTTTAGAACTACGCAGCTCCATTTTTCGATCACTGCATGAATTATCACACCCTGGAATTCGAGGATCACGAAAATTGGTTACAGACAGATATTTGTGGCCAAGGATGAATACGGACATCAAGAAAAGGACTCAAGCGTGCATTGCATGCCAACCGGCAAAACGCTTTGATTTACCTAAGACGAGATTCCAGCACATACATATGGATATAGTCGGACCATTAGAGATGTCCAACGGCTATTCATATATATTGACAGTAATAGATAGATTTACCAGATGGCCAGAAGCGTTTCCTATAAAGGACATATCAGGAGCAACAGTAGCGGAAACCTTTATACGAGAATTTATAAGCAGGTATGGCATACCAATGGTAATAACTACAGATCAGGGCTCACAATTTGAGTCGAAGTTATTCTACGAACTCACCAAAACATTAGGAACGCACCGAATTCGGACAACGGCGTATCACCCACAAGCCAACGGGCTATTAGAAAGATTTCATCGGCAACTCAAGACATCACTAACATGTCGACGAGCCACTGTAAAAACCGATTTAGACTGCTCACCAGCAGAACTACTTTATGTCAGCCATTAAGATTACCTTCAGATTATTTTAATTTAGAAAATCCAGCAAACGGCGAAAATCCCATTGATTTTGTCCAGAAACTAAGAGAGCGCATGAGTAAACTAAAACCAGCAGATACACGGTTTACTACAACTCCATCTTATATTCCGAAAACTCTAGAAAACTGCCAACAAGTCTTTATCAAGCGTGACGGTTTCAAGCGTTCCTTAAGACCAACAATCAGGGGCCATATAAAGTGATAAGAAGGTTCAGGAAATCCTTTGTTCTAGACGTTAACGGAAAGAATAGCACAATAAGCATCGATAGGCTTAAACCTGCCTTTACCATAGATGAAAACAAGACACAGAAAATTAAAAAGATACATTTTAATATACCTAGATACCAGGAGTTATCGCCTCCATGTGATGTAGTGAACAAATTCTACCTATCGTTGAAACGTAGCCACTTTACCTATCATTGAAACGTAGCCAAAAGCAAAATCCTTTTCCGGTAGCCGTGACAGTGATTATCTGTAAAGACAGCACGTCTGAGTTCTCGTTCAACTACTGCGCTGTGCTGTCACTGTTTGTCTATTCTGCCTGTGCGGTCAAGTTTAATTTTGAATGGTTAGGCATATAGTTATTTTGAATCTTAAAATTAGATAAGTAAATATGTTGAAGTAGAGTTGAGCAATGTGAATTAAATAAAGGCTCATTAGATCATACTTGAAAGTGTCGTATAAATCTTTTATTGATCATCAATACCTCAACACTATTTCCTGAATACTGTTGCAATTAGCTAATGACGAAGAATCACTACATCCTCTGGAGTCAAAGATATTCTGTCGGGATTTCACACGGATGATGCGCTTTTCGGCGCACATAATCTTCATTTAGCAATCAAGGTTCAATTTAAGTTAGTAGCCATTCTTCACAATGGAGGTTGGCAGTTTTTTTTTAATTACAGGACCATTTTGCGTCCTGTGATTCAAGGAAAGAGCTTCAAATGTATATTTTTCAATCGACTTGTTCTTCTTAAAAATTTTGAGGTTTTTTTAATTCAGCTGCAGACACTTTCGGATATTAATTAGTTAATTGGTTGACACTTAAGTTTGCTCACTTATTGGTAGATGTCGCCAAGCTTTACGATTCAGTGAGTTTCCTAACTACAAAAATAGTTCTGATGAAAATTGTGGGTCTAGAGAATCTGGTATTCTTTCAGCAAATCTGTTTTCTTTTATTGAAAACTGATCACATTTGTCTTCGCACTACACAAGTGAGCTAAGAATTTCACTTGCATCAGCATTTCTTTAGATATAGCATGCTCACCTTTAGAATAGTCGACTACTAGAATGTGTCCATCTGAGAACCCTTTTGACCGTTCATTTCGCATTTTATTTTTAGCTATGTTTCTATGTCTTGATACCCAACATATCATCGGATTCTAAATGAACAAATAAAAACAACTCCTTGTAAATCGCAAGTATTCTTCCCCGAAGGACACTGCATCCAGAAGAGTATTCTCCTGCTCCTGTGACTGCATTAATTTTTAATCCGTCCGTATATATAATAACCTTAAAATGGATTTACCATTTCATACCTTTTCATTTTTATAAGGATCTTATTTATTTATTTATTTATTTTGACATTAGCTTATACTACTTAGCACTAACACTTAGGCTAAGCCTGTTATCACCTAATGTTCTTAGGCCCACGGCAACTTGGCCATCTGGGCAACTTAAGTCTAATTGTAACTGAGTTAAATTTTCGAAAATTGATTATGTAGTCTGCTTTTTTTTTCTTTTAATTCATTTTCCTAATTCTAATACAGTAAAATTTTTTTTTTTTTTTTAACTTGTAGAAAATTTTCCTAATATGTAATTATAACGATTACATTTCAATTTGATTCTTTGTCATATTTGAAAAGGGTAGCATTATGGCAAAAGACTTAGCCTATCCTATTATATTGTGTTAGTGTATTAATTTTAGAATAAAAAAGACTATAAAGATGTACGTATATGCGTTCGTGCTAGAGTCTATAGTCTATGTTACTTCTTGTACAGTATAATCTAAGTGCGGCGAAAAGTATGTCCGTATCTTTCTCAGTGTAAGTGAGGAGTTCTGTTGGGGTCTTGGTAGTTCCTTGTACGTTAAGTATGCCCTTCAGTTCGCCACACTCTTGCAGTAAATGTGCTGCTGTTAGTGGACAACCCGCGCAAAAGGCGCAAGAGGGACACGGCTGTTTTAGAAAGAGGTGTTTTTTTACTGCAATGAAATGACCCAGCCTCAGTCTTGCCACAGATATCATTTTTTGCCTATGCATATCCGGCATGCTAGGCTTTTCGAGTTTCTTGTGATGAAATCCGAGAAAAGAGCTGGCGCTGAGCCATTCCAGAAGTCTTGTTTCCTGTGCCTGTCTCCTGGCCTGGGACCTTACAGCTTTGTATGCAGGTGCAATAATCGTTTCGCCTCGCTTGTTTAGCATATCTTTGGCAAGAAAATCAGCTTTTTCGTTTCCGAGTATTCCCACGTGAGCAGGGCACCATGCCAAGAATATTCTTCCAGTGGCCAGGGTGTTTCGCAGGTTAACTGCCAGCGGATTCTGATTCCTCCAGTTTGCAATCGCTTTTAGTGAGGATAGGCTGTCGGTGAAGATAGCAGTTGTGCCCACCTGTCCGGTAGCCCACCTAGCCGCTTCCCAAACAGCCGTCAACTCCGCAGAGAAGACATCAGTCCATGCTGGCAGTTTCCGTCCAATTTGGAACGATTCTTGGCCGCTAGTGGTGCAGACGGCAAGAGCAACTGCATCATCCTTCTTAGAAGCGTCCGTGTATAGGTATCTGCTAGCGTTTAATCGGTTGTATGTGTCAATGTGTAATCTGTTTTTGCTCTTTTTATCTAAAGGCTCATACTTTTGTTCATTCAAAATGATTCGCTGAAAGGGCACTCTCCAAGGCGGAACATGTTCCATCGGGTTCAGGATGTGCGGGGAAAAAGGGAGCACTTTAAGAGACTCAGGAATAGATAGAACTGCTCGGATTAAACCAGAACAGATGCGACGACTGCGTCTCATCTGGAAAGTTCCTGAGCAGTTTGTGGAAAGAATATCCAGCACGATTTGGTGTAAAGGGGCATTAGGGCTATGCACTGTTTTAAAGAAGAGATTACCTAAAAGATCCTCTCTTCTTTGGACAAATGATGGGAAACCGGACTCGATGAGGAGGCTTTGGATGGGAGTAGTGCAAAGGGCGCCGAGAGCGATTCTTGCTGTAGAGTTCAGTGCAGTTTGAATCCTAGAAGTATTCTTTTTATTTAGGAAGCCATATACCGTAAGGCAATAATCGACCTTTCCCATTACAAGCTGCTTTGCAATTTTGGTAGCTGTATCGAGAGGTGGACCTACATTCCTCCTACAGATTACTTTGAAGAGGTTGTTCCTCGCACTAATCGACTCAGCTACATTTGCTGCTTGTTTATTCCAATTGAGGTTATGTGAGAGTACAAGTCCTAGAAGCCTAAGTTCTTTTAGAAGGGGGATGGAGGCGATTTCACTTGTAAAGTTTTCAACCGTGCATTTTCTTCTCCTGCAGACGTGCAGTGCTTCCAATTTGTTGGTGGCAATTTTAGCTCCGTTCATGTCGGCCCAGACCGAGATTTCTCAGAGTGCTTTGTTGAGCACGTGATTTACAAACGGAGGCTCGCCTGAGGCGTAGCAAATGATATTGTCTGCGTAAATGTGGAAAAATAAATCCGAGATGTTATTTAGGCGCTCTGAGAGCGAATGAATGTAGGCGTTAAAGAGCTGGACAGAAAGAGGTGATCCTTGTGGAAGACCATTGTGAAGGTGGTGTGTGGTGGAAAAATGTCCACCAACTGTGACTTTAATCTTTCTGTCCGAAAGGAAGGAATTAACTATTTTAACAACTTTATTACCTACTTTCCATTTCTCCAACTGAGCGAGCACGGCATGTTTGGGTGTTCTGTCAAAAGCCTTTTCTAGGTCGATGGAGAGCAATACCGTGTGCTGGCGTCTAGAGAGTGCGCATGCTAGGTTATGCTCCAATTCCTGGAGGAGGCTTTGTGTCCCTCTACATGATCTGTAACTTGTAACGGTGGGTAGCAGCTTCCTCTCTAGCACCCAGGACAGCCTGTTTGCCAGTAGCTTTTCCAGGATTTTGGATGTAGTAGATAGGAGCGATATGGGCCTAGTTTCGGAAGGGAGTGGAATTCGATTAGCCACTTTTGATATAGGACGAATTTCGGCGAGTTTCCAAGCTCGTGGAAATCTGCCCAAGTTGAGGGCAAGGTTGAAAAGTCCTGCAGCTCGGTAGAACCAGGTTCTGGGCGCTTGTTTGATCACGCCAAAAGAGATATTATCTAGACCTGGTGTAGATCCACGAAAGGAATTAAGTGTCTTCTTAATTTCCTGGAGTGAGAAAGGATATTCGAGCAGGGATAGAGGATGAAGGTCTCGGTCTCCGTGACCTGAAGGCTCAGACTGCCTGTTCCTGTATGTCGGTATATGGTCAATATTGCTCGAATATTGGGCTATATGTGAAGCAAGATGTTCAGCCATTAGCGGAGGGTCCAAAACTATCGCATCACCGATCCTAAGGCCCGTGATGCCTGCCTTTGAGGGATGCCCACAGATGGCTCTAACCCTGCGCCAGTTTTCGCTCATTGGTGTATTCGCATTAATGCTGCCGGCAAAGTCCTTCCAGGCTTGTTTTTTAGCGGATTTGATTTCCCTGCGCATGAGGGCATTGGCTTTCCTATACTGGATAGCATTTTCTCTATTTGCCAATCGTTTAAACTTTTTCCATCCTGCGTCCTTACGCTTCACGAGCTGCCGGATGTGTGAAGTTAGCCAAGGAGGCTGAAATTTGGTGGCTTTTTTACTGATGGGGATAGAATCGTTTGCTGCATAACGTAAGGCTTTTGTAAGCACCGATGCTTCTTGATCTACTATTAGGCTTATCGGATGAAGACGAAGGTGCTCTTCAACTTTGTTTCGGAACAACTGCCAGTTTGCACGACGTTCCACGTATCTTGGGATGTGAAATTTGCATGGAAGAGCTCTTGACATGCTGATGATAATGGGGAAATGGTCGCTTCCCTTGGGATTTTCTAGTGTTCGCCAGTGTGTAAGTGGAACAAAGGATGGTGGAGCAAAAGAAAGGTCGATGTAGGTTAGGGTGTTATGTGTGTTTAGGATTGTAGGTGATCCATCATTGAGGAGCACCAGGTCAGATCCCAGCAGCCAGTTCGCGATCTCATTTCCCCTGGAGTCACTCCGTGGCGATCCCCAAGATGGGTGATGCGCGTTAAAGTCCCCCAAGAAGAAGGTGGGACCTACAATCTGTTCCACAAGAGAGCTTAGAATTCTAGCGCTAACCTCATCCCCGCCTCCCACATAGATGGGGGCCACGTTTATTGCCGGCTTGGTTTGAATGTTTACAGCTACTGCGGAAAAGGGGGAGTTGATGGGTATTTTTGAAGAGCGGATGTCCTTGCTGACTAGTACAGCCACACCCCCCCTACGAGTGGAGTGTATGTTGGAAAGATAGGTATTATAGGCTTTAAAATTGATGGCAGGTATGGTGGATGAGAGATGGGTTTCTTGTATCGCCAATATGGACGGCGATTGCTCTGCTATCAGTAGCTGAAGAATACCCAGGTTATTGAAAAAACCGCAGACATTCCATTGTAGGATTTTGAGATTTCTGAAATGCTTCTGCGATTTTTGGATTTTATGCCCCATGGATATTGGGGTGCGATTTATTTAGAAATTGACTAGTGCTCTCTTCGTGAAAGGAGTATCTATCTAAGTAGAGATAGACAGAAAATCGTTCATATCTGCGTCTGAGTCTGACACCTGCAACGGTGTCGAGTCTGAGCTGTCTCGTCGTGTATTAGGAGAGTCGATTTCCGGTGGACAGAAATCTACTTTTTCAGAAACTATATTTTTAAAGGTGTTGGGGGAAAGGGAGAGGAGAAGGTTGGCATCCTCTGGGGTGGCAGCCCCAAAGGTGTATTGCGAGTTTGCCTTGAAGGCTATTATTTCTTCTGAGGGGCCTACCTTGGCCACTATATTTTGTTTAGTGTAAGATTGTTGTTCTATGGTATGCGTAGATGTGTTGATATTCTGTTCATAACTAAGTGGTTGAGTAGTGCTTGCATTGGGCTCTGCAATAAGTTTTGCAGGGTAAACCTTCTTCTGAGTAAAGTATTGGGGTTTTTGTTCTGTAATGTGCACTGTGGATGTAGATAATTTGTTGTCCGAGGTGTAGTTTGTCTGTAGATCTACGTTTTTGTTATGTGTGGTATTTTTTGATGTGGTGAGAGTATTATCCTGTTTGTAGCTTGTATTAGTTGTGTTTCTTTTTGTAGCGTCAGCGAAGGAGATGCCCGGCATGGTTCTGCTCTGGCTTTGATTGACCGGAGCAAGGTCACCGCACATAGAATACCATTTTTTTCTTGCCTCGTATCGCGTAATATGCTGGTCGACTTGCAATTTCACGATAGCCTTTTGGCGTGCAAAGCTGGGGCATATGCGGTCCAGTGTAGAGTGATCCCCGGCCTTATCGCACCCAATACAGAAGATCCTGTCACAAACGTGCTCAGTTTCCTCTTTTGCTTTGCCCTTTCCACAGTTTTGACATTTCCCGGTGTTTCTGCATCGACTTTCGTGGTGCTTAAACTCGAGGCAGCTCCTGCACCTCAAAGGCGCGGGATACCACCTGCGAATCGGTAAATGTTCGAAGCAGCAGACTATGGAGGTAGGGGGAGCGAAACGGTCGAAAGTCACTTGAAGTGCTCCAGTGGGAATTCTTTCTTCCTGGGAGCTACCAGGGCGGGTCATTTTTTTCATCTCAGTTACAGTCTTATTTTTTTCTTGGAGGCCTTCCAAGATCTCCGCTTCCGTGAGATTTTTTAAATTAGGAGCATAGGCGGTACCTTTGGAGGAATTGAGTTTGCCATGGTACTCAACTTTTATATCATGCTCGTGAATTTTTTTTAGGTTTCTCGTCATTTTGTCGGCTTCCGCTTTAGATGGGAGGAAGACAAGATAGCTTCCATCCCGCAAAGCCTTACAAGATCTGGCTGTCGGAGCTGTATGCTCAATACACTTGCATACCACAAAAGGATTCAGGTCAGTGATCCTCTTATTTGGATCGGCCAGAGACACGGTAACGTATTTTGGATCTGGTCCGGTAAAAGCGTCAGCAAAGGAGTCCTGAATGGACGGAAAGTCTAACAGCCGTGTACCTCTTTTATTGTTACTTGTTTTCGCGATTTTTCTCCGCATAGGTTCCTTATCTAGTATGGAAAAACGGTTCTGCGGCCCATCGGCCGAAGTCATGTTTTTGCGCCCCCCTGGGGCGTTTTAGTTATTTTTCCTCAGTCTTAAGTTCGTTGTTTGTCTGTTTAATAAATAAAGGAAAATGTGACTCTAATCTAAGCTCCTAAATAGATTTTTTGCTTATTAGATGCAATTAAAGAGAAAAATAAAAAATAAATAACTAAATATTTATGAATGAAAAACTTATTTTAAATACTGATGGTTGGGTTTCTTCCTTGGTTATGGACTGTTCTCCGTATTTGCTGTTGTTTCAATGTTGCTTTTGTTTGAAGAAAGTACCTCTTGAACTGCTCTGACGTAGCTTAGTATTTTAGGAATTAATTATTCCTTTGGCTATTATCATCTGCCCAGCAACTGCCCGGGCCGATGAGACGATTGTAACGTCGACGCGTATCTTCACGCCGGCCACATTGTTTTGGCCTCGCCTCGAGTTGTGTTACTTTTTGTATATTTGTTTTATTTTTTATTTTATTTTTATTTCTTAAAATGAAATCACTGTAAGTTCTTAAGGTGATGGTTAAAAACTGTATGCCACCAAAACTTTATAACTCCCAATTGTCTTTATATATATTTATATTTATAAAAAATTAAAAATTCACAATTTTTGGTTTTTTGTATTATGTAAGGATCTTAATAATAAATCTCCCACCAAAGTTAGGAACAGGCCATAAACTTCAAAAAGTATACTGGAGTAGCTGTACGCCTGTTCCCTCCAGGAGCATGTGGTCTTGCTCCTAAACCCGATTCGATACTGCATTCGATTCCATAAGCTTATCGATTTGATCTGATTTTGTTATTCTTCACCTCGATGGAGTGCATAAAAATGTACCTATTGAATTTAGGAAAATTAAACTTCGAACTCAAATACCTGGGTGATTCTGAAGGTAACCTGGCAATGGTACTAGGCAAATCATTGTCTGACATTAAATTAGCCGAAGATTGAGTGGTTGGATCTGTTACGTTCATTTAGAGGTAATATCCTTTTAGAACATGCAATCCCTTTCAGACTGCAGCCTTAAAAGCTTAACGACATTTTCCTCCAAAAGTTATACTTGAACCGTCATGTCACTTGTTCCTAAACCCACGATTAAAAATTTGAGTTTATTTGTAAAACCTGCAGAAAATCTTGTGTATTATATCTATATATATCATAAGGTATTTTAAGACATTTGTTGTATAAAAACAAGAAAACGTAAAACTTTTAATTTTTTTTGAATTAGTTTAATTCTTAATTTAAATCCTTGTAAATGTCTTAATTTCTCTGTAAACCTGAAAGTTTAAAATAAGGTCTAATTTTTCAATTCCTACCGAAAGAGTATGTGCGTGTTATAAACACCTTTGCTTTATTTTCACTTTTTATAGAATAACTAGTATAAATCTTGACAGTACAAAGTACAATAAATAAGTTTTTATTCTCACCTTACACTCTTTTATATAATTTTATATTTATTTATAAGTATACATAAAACCGCACTCGAAAATAAATGAATTTGAAACCACCAAAGGTTTCCTTTCTTTTTTTTCTCGAAACTATCATGTAATATTTCAAAAAGAATTCTATTACAATGATAACCATGGAAAAAAAATGTTTCTTCAAAATTTAAACTTCACGGCCTCCAATTAAAGAACTTTAGATTAAATTTAAGACCAATATAATTTCTTTAAATTGAAACCTGCCGATTTAAACCTAAGACGGTTCTAAGTTTTTATTTCAGACTATATGGAAATATCAATGTAAAACTGATTCGCCTTAATACTTTTACGACTTTGTACAAGTTTTAATGTCAAACTTTTTCGGAATGAGTCTTAATTCAATCCTCGAATTTATAACGCGTTCTTCCCTTAAGATATATACGTTTATTTTGGCATTGATTTTATTATTATATATTATATTTAACACTTCACACTGCTTTTGTGCCGTTATTTTGTAATTTCAGGAATTAATTCTAAACTAAAGCATTCACTCTTAACGATAGACTCACTTTCTGGTCTCTCTCATCAAAACCAAAGCTAAACTGGGAAACTGTACAATAGGAAACTTGGAAGTATCGAAACTACAACTGCTCAACGAATACGAAAAGAACTATTTAAAGACTACCACATCTTTGAGCGTAGCTACATTCTATAATTGTCATATGTTTGATGCCAAAACACAGACCATTTTTCTGGTGGTAGATTTAAAAATTCTAAAATAAAGATGAGTTAAAATATCTCATTCAACAGAGCAAATACAATATAAAATACTATACGGTTCGGAAGATTTGAGCCTACAGATCATGTTCGCAGATTTACAAGAAAGTGAAGGGTATAATATGTTTGACAAGCTGTTTTTATATTCACCCAGAAGATAATAGTTTTTCCTCGGGATCAAATGATTCGCAAACGACCATTTTAGAATACTGGCGAAGATTATCTGGATTCAATTCTAGATCACTTAAATCTATGACGTAGAGCCTCGTATAAAGGATATCTACCTCTCTTTATTTGTATATCTACAAAAATAGTCCACCTTGAAATCGTATCTGAGTCAACTACTAAAAAGTTTATTTCAAAACGTAGATCACATGTAACAAGCTACACTTTGCAACCACGTTTATAAACATATGTTGCCGAAGAAATCAAAAGCCGGCATTTACACTACCAGTAAGAATTCCCAAAACAGCTCGCTCACCATGTGCTTATATTTTAAGGAACTGAATAACAGTTTATACCTCCTCAATACCTCATTTTGGTGGCCTTTAACCAGCTTGAATAAAGGTTAATTAATTCAATCGCACGCTTACATTCGGGGAACTCTACATACAACTCGTCCAAATACAAGAATGAGTGAAGTATTTGTTTCTATACCATTTAAGTTCAGATCCTGATGTCATAAAATCCATAACGCCCCGAACACTTTCCATGAGTTCTGGGTTACAATCAATTCTAATCAACCTTCTCGTTGAAAACTAACCCAATCCATGTACGAATAAAGGTTGATGCACACTTACCGGAACAGCACGAATCGGCACAAACAGACAAAATGTTTTTCTGTGAACACAATTTGGCTGATTCATGTCAACCAGCACATACAGATACCGGTTCGAACGGAAACTACATTGCCGGTCGCTATCGGTGACTAGAAACCAGACCGGTATTTGTCGGTTGCATGTTTAGTTTCTAAGTTAAATAAACATGGAATCACTTTTCTATAGCTTTCTCTTTTTCGTTAAACGACTGTATTCCGCTGATCTTCAATTATTACGTCATGTTTCCTTAACAATCGAGTTTAAGGAATATGTGAAATGATGCAGTCTATGCTACACATGTCAGTAATTTTAATGTCCAAGATTGTTGAAATTGCTTCATATACCTTAATGAAATATTTACTTGAATGACAGTAAAAAGAGCAAAAGGGGCAAAGTACACAGAGTAATATTAAATCATTTTTGATATCTGTGGCAGAAACTGTTGAACAATTTTCTTCTTTCAATCAACACAAAGCGAAAACCAAAATTTCTTCTTTTGTTTTGGGGATAGAATATGCAGATCTCGCTAAAAATTACAGTCCTTACATTCGACCAACATCAACGTCACAAGTATCACTTAGCAATGCATAAAATCCTTTGGTACATCATAGTGGATCCACACCTATACCTATTCAGAGCGATGAAAATACTACTACTTTTTTCAGTAATTCATATTCCACCTGCTGGAAGAATAGTAAAGAGTTTATGTTAACAAATACACAGAAGGACATATAATAGTGTGCCTCCATTAACTTTTAATAAATACATATTTCCGAGTTAATTTTTGTGAAATTAATTGATTTCTTATTTCATTTTATACATATTAAATGAAAATTCCAACTACTTGCCGTAAACACATAGCTAGGTTTTCTTTTGAAGGAATTGCTTCTCTGAATTTCGTGTTCTCCTTCTGGATTTTTCGCTGAATTTTGTCATTTAACTAGTTAAATTGGGCAATACTCATACGGAAATATAAATAAAACTTTGACTCATTATCGAGTAATCTTTTGTAGAGAGTCGCAAACTCTCCCTCTTCTTCAAGAGTATGTAGTGGGTGAATTCAGTACTCTCGGCCTCTTTCCTCTTCTTCTTCATCCAATAGGGTTGCTATTAACATTAGTTGCTCTTTATTAAATTTAGGCATAATGATGTTTAAAACTGTCTTGTTCAAAATCTACTTATGAACTGAAAGATTCCTCGAAAATTTGTGTTTTTTTTTTTTTGAATTTATTGGTCTACCAAATATATTAACTCTAATTTACTCCTAAGCTAATTTCTACCTAAGGTTATCCTACTTAGATAAAACATTTTTATGGCTATTAACTGAAAGTTTCCTTTCCGTTTTAGGCCCTTATATATGCATGAAAACTGCCGGTGCCGGTTGATGCCTGTCTGTGCCAGTTCGTGCTATGCAGCGACCTTAATTTTAGAGACGCTGGTCTAATGAGCTCTACGTTAATAATTACCATAAAAGAGCAACTAAATGAATAAATATATTCTCGTATGGGTCATGATGCCTAACTACGACTGTTGATCTTCATAAAATGTCGTCTTCTCACACTGAATTGTGCGCGGTTTTGACATTCACGATGGCTTTGATGATTTCATTCGAAATATCATCAAAAAGGACCTACTCTTTCGTGCTAATTATGTTTACTAGCACTTAGGAGTTACTTAGTATACATATATCGAATATTTCTTATGTTGATAATTTTTTATTGCAGAGCTTTGCTTTCCTTAGCAGAGTACCCTTTTAAGAAAAGTTTGAATACTGACGGAATCCCACTTGATAAGCTTTCCCGTCATAGACTGGTTTGGACGATCTTAAATAGAATTATGCAGACATTATTCTAAAAATTTCGCCGATATAGTAGAAACGATTCGCCTGTGTTAGTCACCCCTCCTTAAAAAAGTCACCATTCAATTTTGGAAGTATAATTTCATCCAAGAAAATCCAGAACCCTCCAAATGTCTTCCAATCCTTATTTAATCCACCCGCAAACCATTTCCGCCTTAATTGATAGTTCACTTAATTTATCAGCAATTCTGAGACAAAAATGTGCGCCTAATGTAATCCACTCGAAATTTCCATAGAGAGGTTCAAATTTAAAGAGCGTGCGAGATGCTTCCGCTAACGAGCCCCATAAAAGTTTATCACAGCATTAAGGAAAATACACTCCATACATACCTACATACTTGTCACCTGGCTCTGAATAACCGAAGAAGTATCATCATACTCACCCTACAGTAAGGTCTTCCTTCGTCGACACCAACATAAAGATCTATACATATCCTCCAACAAAGAACATTGTGTTTACTGGTTTATCAACAATTCATAAGTACTTATACCTGAACAACTTTATATAAGTTGCAGGGGTGTCCTTGAGTTTGTAGCCTCTTCGACCGGTAAAGACAACATTTTGAAGTTTGTCTGGATGCATATATAGAAGAAGATCAGGTAAAAATCACAGGCTGAAATGGGTTAAGAATTTGAATTATGTTGGCAAAGTTAATACTGATGGCAATCACCTCGTAGGGCAAAGTCAGGATTCTAATAAGCTATGAATTATTCATGAAAACCCTGTGTCATCATTCATTATTGGCGTCACCATGTATGACACAGTTCAGCTCATGAATGATAGACAGGTCCTATGGTGGGTTAAATCAGGTCCCGTATTGTCCTGAATCCTCGTAGTGGAGAAAAATTAACAGCCAACACTTTATTGTTTCAGAGAAATTATTCTGACAACATTTCTAGTGTAAGACGTCTGAGTACGTACTATGTAGGCTCGTTAGCATATACATACATATATAGTCGAGTATATTGCAGTTGGGCCTCATGTTGTGGGTGCGTTGTCAGACATACCAAAGCGTAGTCAGTTTAATAAAATTTGTGTGTCTTCAAAACGTGTGACCAACTTCCGTATTTCACCGGAGCTATGAATATGCCTGGGCAGTCCTAATCCACTGAAATTGAATTTGTGACAATTCGCACTTGCGGTTAAGAATGATTGCAGTTGCTGACAAGAATTTATTGCTTTTGGAATCCGCTTGTGACTAAGCATCACAGTAATTATTTCTAATACGAATAATTTACAATCCGAAATTCACTACTCACTTCTACTCCGGCGAAAAGGTCTTGGAGAATTTTTTTAATACAAATTTCTAAGTGACGTTTAGGTTACGTTCCTCAAGAGAAGTTATATTATGAAATTACTTCGAGACGAATTTTCTTTCCTGATATATGAAATGCTTCACTACATAGTTCTGTATCAGTTCTTTATAATAGCTATCTGACCCGAGAACATCCTCGCCAATCTGTATAGAATCTGAAACCATTCTCTACATAGTTCGTCCGACTCTACATTAACCATTTTTACCGCACTAAGAACAGAAAAAGATCTTCATGTTTACAAAGCCAGTGGTACATAAACTCTGACAAGAATATGACCCCATACCCCATATATGCAATCTGCATGATAATATTAATTATTGACATAACAAGTGTCACATCAAGTAATTCTAAGTGTTCTGTGCGCAAATAGCTCTGAGTGTATTTAATTTTAATCAGACCTATGCAGGTATGAATATTTATTAAAGTTGAATCTGTATATGATACCTGTGCACGGCTGAACATTTCTACTTACCGTAATATCAAATATTCCTGACATTATATGTATAAACTGTTATGAATCTCGACCTACTTACTTTACCTCGTAGTTTACTCAAACAGTATAAATGTCATGTGAGGTGTAAAGAAAACTTTCTAAATCAAACATGAAATTCCAATTAGAGCTAAAATCTAAGATATTATCGATACAAAGGTTTGTCAGAGCTCAATTAGCAAGAGAGACTGCGGTCTAATCAACACTTAGCAGAATTTTGTATTGCTATTATACAGAGACGGAAGAAGCAAGAAGTACACTCTAACGTCTAACCAATCCATAAATCTATGTATTCATGTGCAATCTTGATCGCAATCATACTCCTATCCAATTACGACGTCGTAAGATTTCGAAGGTAGAATTCAGGCCAAAATTGAGCCATCTCACAGCTGAGCCTTTTTTCTTTTTAACGAGAATAGCTCTACCTTTGCGCTGAATATTCTAAGCGTGGTACAGAGTAGCTTTGCTAGCTTAGAAACTATGCCGAGATGCTGGTGTATCTAACCGAATCATCAAATTGCATAATTCAGAATATCAACATCATTTGCAGTCTATCATTCGTCTGAATGCATTCATTATTTACCCCCGAAATTGCAGTCTGAATAATTCAGAGACATCTATCGATTTTGCAGGAGGTTCCATTAAGTTTTGCGACATTATCCTGTAAAGCGACTGCTTTGTAGCCAATGACAATTTAGTGAGAACGCGTACACGTTTATCCATTCTGGCAGAATTCCACAGAATCCATTGCTTGTCCTGAAATCAAATGTTATAAGTAGACTCCCCCGATTCGTATATAGTTTGCAAGCAGTGTGAAGGAATTAGCTCACACTAGTGTTACCTCTATAGGGATCTATATGTATACTTTTATGGATATTATGTAGAACGGTCGCGCGCAGCCCTTCAATTGTCCAGCAGCAGTTAATTTACAATCCGTAAATAATTAACTACAAGTCCTTGCCATTTTTTCCTGTTCGAGGTTTTTGTAAATTCTGCCCCTATCTATCCTTATGCACAGATGGAATCCAAATTAGTCTATCCTCAAGCTATTCGTATGAATTTTTAATCAGGTGAAAGCACGACGGAGTAACTCATGTGATGCGAAAGACAGAGGTGGAATTCGAATTGAGGGTAGCCAACTTTGACTCTATGTATGAGTAAAGTGTTCGGTATATACGGCATCTCTATATATATGTATGTAAACTACAACACCGTGGTGCCTGAGTCACATCGAAAAGATAATTTTATATGAAAGGATTCTCTGCAAACACAGGAATAACGTCCATGAACAGCAAGGCAAGAATGTTTATTTTTAGTTTTCATAGCTGAATATTAAATAGAGAAATGCAAAGAAGACATGACGAACGTCCTTAATGAAACCACTTGATATTCCTGGCTTGAGCTTTCCTTACTGAAATATTAATCGTTAGGTGAATATTCATCTGGTATAACCCGGAGATACCACCCATAGGGAAATCGTCCTCAGGACTCAGCTGCAAATTAAAAATCAAACACTCCTTCTTGGTATAACTACTCTTTAAGGATCTGAGAGTATTGTACTTGTAAAGCGAGTAATTTCCGGTTCTCTTTATGGGATGATAGGGGGAAGATTGCGCTTTAGGTCCTTTAGACACGATTATGTATTTGATGCTTATTAGACTTTAGTGTTGAATTTTTTATTTATTTACAGCTTTTTCAGAGTTTATCGGGCAAACTGAAAACCAAACTGTTTTCGTGGCTAGGATTACTTTAAAATCCAGCCGGAAAATTAAAGTGTTTTTTTTTTAGGTTTTCTATGGTGGAATTAGAATAACAATCTCCTACCATATTAAGGTTGTGACCGGAAAAGGAAAAGAAAATTAGTTAGTATCTTTTGAGATTTCGGAAAGAATTGATTTTATAACAGGATAGATAATCAATGTTATTTATTATGGAGGGACAATCTAAAATATTATGTCAGTATTTCCGCTATTGTTGATCGATTGTAAAAGTAGGTAAATTGACAGATTAATATTCATTTTCGAGCTATGCCGTAAGAGTCGTTTACCTTGCGGTCAGTCTTCATTGGATACTTCTCCATACGAAAATATACCCGTTCCACAACTATTGGTGACTTCCCTGACAGCCTCTGGTAATCACGTCTTAACGTTGATCTAAATGACAAGCGCCTTCGTTCTCCTAGAGCTAAGAGCTAACGACCATTTCGCTTGATTTCTATGTAGTGACAAGGCTCGGACAATGACGGGTGAGAAAACAACTTCTTAATAATGAATGAAGGCCTTACAGAGATGATCTAAGACAACAGCAGAGTGATGGGACTTACACAAACAAATGGTATGATGCGAAAGTGTACTAATGCCACAAGAGATTCCTATAACCTACTTGGTAAATGCACTAATCCAAAAATTCTTATAATCGCTGCCATGGGCGCCGTCAGGATTTTGTGTTAGATGGTGCATGTGAAAATAATTATTTATTTCAACAAATATTCCCAAAAGTTCTTCACAGCTTCGTTTTTTTTTTCGTGGAACCCATAATTATTGACATTTTTGTTCTGAAAAATATTTTAACCCCTTAAAATTAGCCGCGGAATATGTTTTCTACTATAAAATCATAGTAAATTTTTTTATATTGTAATTTTAACATAAATATGATTTCCAAACCTTAAATTTTTCAGTAATATGTTAATAATTAACTACAAGCAATTAATCACGTATATTATTATTTGGAAATACCACAAAAGATATTTTCAAAAAAAATATTCCACCAGAAACTATTGTACGTTGTGCGTTAGCAAAATTTAAAATCAGTTCAATAAGATTATGCTTTTTTGAAGCTTTTTGGTAAAAATTAATTACATACATCAGCAAATATGTAGATCAATTGATATGAAAATTGAAAGCAAAACATATTAAGTGTATGCTTAACTTAACTTATATTATTAAAACTACAGAGATTTCGTAGAATTTGTATATTTACGGTTATAAACATGTTTTTATTTAAAATTAATTAAATAATATACTTACAAATTTAATACATTATTAGAGACGAAACAAAAACCAAAATTTTCTGTAAATTGAAATTATATACATATAAAATACAGTGCCTGATTTTTGGAAATTGTAATAATTTTCTGCTTTCTAAATGAAAATATGGGAAATATTTATGTACATAAATACAGAAAAATAACTATGGATATTCGTGAAAGCTGTTTTCAATATTTGTATACATGTCGTACAAGCTTTCTTTCATACTTTTCAATCCGTTGCAAAACAGAATAAAATTCTGAATTCACGAAAATTTCATCACAGTATGCTGATGGTTAAAACTTTTTAAAATCATCTTTTACTTTCATTAAGCGAATTCACATAAAATTTATAATTCGCGCAACGAAAAATGTACTATCAAGGTCAGGGAAATTTCAGTTAGGGGTTCGTTTTACCAATTTAACCTAAGAAAAATTTAGTAATTTTTCTATTTAAATTATGTTATTTTATTGATTTCCTACAATGTCAAATAAATTTCATCCTTGCAAACATGTATTATGTCGTGCTATTTAAGTTAGAGATTTTCTTAACAAATAAATTTGCTCATTCTAATCAGTTATATGCTAATATTCTGACTGTACGGCTGGAAATACACTATAGACAATCCTTGGTCTGGTCTTTGATTAAACAAAATCCCTGATTAAACTTTATCTTATAACCTCTTGGGATATTGCTAATGAAGCTGATTTATTAAACTTTTTTTCCTTTTTTATTAATCATAAAGATTTTCCTTGAAATACTTCTCTAGGTCTTTAAGCAACTCCACAAATTGTCCACAAGTATGAACTCCCAACAGGATAAAAGGTACATAATTTCTACGTTGCAACATATAGTAGTATTTTTTTTTGTAGCTCCGCAAATAGTTCGTTTATACTAAAACTAGTCACTGATCAGTTGCAGAGAATTTAACTTAACCTACAATCTTTAAATGAAGAAATTGGCAACTTATTAAAAATTTTAAATTGCCATAGGGAATTTAGAAGAAGAATTTTCCTTAATTCTTCAGCAAATTTCAACTCATTGCGACATATTGAATATTGACCTGGTATTGCACTTGTTCAAGATTCATAAGAATCCTGATATTATGAAATTCGCAATATTAGCGAAATTACATGTCAACACAAGTATGTACTGACCTAAAGAAAAGAAAAAAAGTTACGTCGAAATTGTAACAATTTCACAGTAAAACAAGCCATAAACAACTGTACACGGGAACTCTGAAATATTTTTAATGCGCTAAAGAACGGCCCGGGCGAATAAAATCAAACTAAATTTTTTGGAGATTTACTGGTGGTGCCATCTCTATTGAAAACCCAAAAGCCAAATTTAGTGCGTTAAGCAGGATTTACATTATGATGACATCCAATTTTTACAGAAATTGTGAGGGAGATAGCACATCGTATACGGAAATTTATTTATGAGTGACGAGAGAAGCAAACGCGTCCCGAAATTTTTCCGGACGTCGATTTGTCACTGTGTGCGTGTCCGGAACCATAAAAAGACCTCAAGCATAGGGAGTTTTCATAGTTACTGAAACTAAAAGATTGTTATTGGCAACTCTAATTTGTCAATTTCGACTACTGGAGCTGCCATATTGCAGTTTTGTTACTATAATTTTATGGCATATACATATCTGTAAGGTAAAATTATTTGTCGAAATAAACAAAAGTAAGGTTTGAGTTTGTAATTAAATAGTGCGAAATAGAAAGTTATTAAATATTTCTTTATAGAAAATATTGAAGTTATTTCTGAGGTAGTTTTCTGTCCACAAGCCTTTTCCTTTATAATTTGCTAGAATTATTCCGCCTTTGAGATAATCCGTCATGTGAACACGAACCAGGCTGAAATTATCTTCACTGGCGTTAGCTCGGTAGTAGAGTGGAATTGTGGAATTATTTCATGTGAGCACTTGAGTGAACTTTTTGTTTATTATATGAAATAAATATTAAATAAAAGTTTCGTTATCGTACAAAATGATGATTGCAGAACTGAATTACAGTACCACCTGATATTTTGCCAGACATTTTTTCGATATTGTAAAATTATACTTCTTTTCATGAACCGTCTTCGAGTATCTACGAAAAAAACGATTAAAAACTTGACAATTTCCAATTAGACAGTTTGACAATTTAAGAGTTTTGCCATAAGAAGTAGAGGGGACTGTACGTGTGAGGTATTGCGATGATTGCTTCCGCAGCATTTAAATTTCAATAAACTATCTCCCTCACAGTTTCTGTGAAAATTGGATGTCATCATAATGGAAATCCTGCTTTAGTATACTGCTCTCGCTAAAATTCAAGATAAATTTTCGCCAAAAGCTGTTAGCGCGCTAAATTTTCGTATAAAACATCGCGGACCTTAGTTGGGTAAGGTGGTGCGCATTAGTCAAAGGGGCACATTCGACAGTGCCATATTTCTAACTTCTGAGAATTTTTGTCCTCCTTTGTGTGCCGACAACGTATGTTCAAGCTTGACTTACATTACATGATAGTTTAGTAGTTCTATTCTGACCTTTAAGCGAGCTGGAAGTGTTTTTGTGTTTCAGCAGTTTTTCGCGTAATTTTGTTCTAATAAAACGTAAGTATTTTAACCACCTTGATTCGGAATTTTTCTAGCTATTACAATTTTGATTACTTAATATGTCTTTTATGTGGATTTAGGAAAAATTGTAATAATATAAAAAATGTACATATACAATGGGGAACATTCGTCGTAACAACATGGGGCAGATTCGTCGCGCGACGAATGTGACTCACTTTTTTAATAGAAGAAAATACTTGAACTAAGAATTGATTTAAACTTTTATTTTAAGGAAAATGGTACGCATTCACAAACCGAAGGGGGTCGGGAGATCCCCGACAAAAGTAAAACTTCAAGTGTTATGTTATTTCACTCACTTTGTATTGAAAAGAGACAGTGAGGGATTCAAATATCCACGTAGCAGTATTTTAAAGTTTATTTAAAAAGAGTTAAGCTAAAACTAAAGTAAATTTCTTTTTTAAAGAATTGGAAATTATTTAATATAAAAATAGGGAAAAACCTATGACAGCAATTAAAATACATATAAATACATATATAATACAAATAAAAACAATTTTAACTATTGTTTTTTTTAATCAATTTAATAGACTTTGTTTTACAAAAACACATTATTACAAAAATACTTTATAGAAGAAATATAATATATAAATAATCTTGGTTATTCGTCATCACATTCAACTATTGATACTGTTGATTTTTTACGTGTATTTTCTATAAAAGTAACAATAGGTTTGTGGTAGGAATAATAGGTAACAAATATAATTGAATTAATTTTATCAATAAATCTCGTGAATAATGCATCAATAGTTGTACCACTTCTAGTTGTAGCTTCATTAGGATCGTTAACCATAGTTAATTTAAATTTATCTTTTAAAAATTTCACTAATGATAACGAGGCATCTGTGGCGAAATTTGTGTTAAAATATCCGCTCAACACTACAATTGAGTTATAATAAATTCTGCCGAAATATTTTCTGTAAATTTCTATGAAGAAATGAATGCTTATTGCTTAACTAGCGTCTACGTTCATAAAAATTATTAGCCGCCCCCAAGCACCCATTGCCGTCCAAATGCATACAAATTCTGAAGAACATATATGTAAGGAAGGCCACAAATTTTTCTTAGAAATTTACTGGAAATTCTTTCCATAGAATTGCTATGCATTATTGGAAGACGAGAACGCGTGCTCGAGCCATTAAAAATTTTTATGAGCGTAGGCTTGGTCTTGGTCTTGGTCTATACACCATATTGGGGAATGATTACGAGTGAATGAAACGTTCCATTTTGATGACAGTAACGTTATTTTCACTATTATTATTACCATGAAGTAATTAATTTTAGTTGATATCACATTACAAGGATGTGATTTTCATTTAAAAAAAGCACTATACATACAAAAAATTGTGATGACAATACGTTTAATATAAAGAGATATTAATACGCAAGTGATCCCTGGTAAAGATATCATGATGAGCTCATCAATGAGCCCCTCATGAGCAATCAGATGAACATACTAATGAAATTTATTCACGCTTGAATCAAAATCGGGAAAAACTCATTTATTTACATATTCAAAGATAGTGTGCATGAGAATTGCATCTCTTTCATTTATTTGTGCTTCTCTTTTTTGCATTTTAAAATAGTAGATGAGCACTTCGATGAGTACATAATAAGTGTCACGATGAGCTTATTAATGAGCATGTCAATGAGTGTCGCGACGAGTTTATTAATGAGCATATCAATTAGTGTCATAATGAGTTCATAAATGAGAATCTGATTTTACGATTGATTTCATATTTTTTTCCAAATTTAAACTCTGGTTACAAATCAAACTCTGAGACGCTGTGACGTAAGGATTTGAGCATAACGTTTTGTTCAGCATATGATGGGCGACAGTCTTTCCGCAGAAAACAAATCAAAAAATTAAAAATAATTAATTGTTAAAAACTTAAATAAATAAATCACAGAAATCAATTCAAATTTTCATAGTAGAAATGTCATCTGAGGTGATGAGAAGAATAAATATTTAGTATAGGTATAGGGAGCAGTTTCATGCTATCCAACGAGCCTTTCGATGAGATTTAATGAATGCTCATCAGACGGCTCATCGGGACTTAATTTTTTATATGTTTCTTCATGAATTGCAAACACCTTGAAACTTTCAGTCACATTAGTATTGGTTTACATAATAACTGCCCCTACGGGGCAGGAGACAAAAGGCGCTTTCGGCAAGCACATTCTCAGTGAGACAAGTGAGATATTGTCAGTTGGCTCACTGAGACTGCACTTTCGGTGAACTGTCTTAGTTCTATATTGAGCTACAAAATTTGAACACAACCACTGAGCAACTGAGACAAGTGAAACTGAATATTCTTGTCTCAGTTGACTCAGTTTCGATATTTTGTGATTTTAAATACTAATTCAAGTTTAGTGAGCTATTGGAATAAACTAACAGCACTTTCCTCAATTTATTACTATCCAATTCTGGGTTGCTCTGGGAGCAAAAGAGGAGGAGAGTGAACGCCGCGAAGAGGGGGAAGGCCAGGTTTTTGTCACTCATTTCCCCTCTCGCGGCAGTTCACAGCCCAATATAAGAAGTTTTACTTCAAAAATAGGCCTCATATCGATGAAATAGCCATGAAAAAAGCAATTTCGGATGTACTGCATAAAACCGAAAACCGACCTTTGCCGCTGTAAAATATAATTTAAAAAGGCAAACAATAAATTCACGTTTAATGCAAATAAAAAAGAAAGGAAATGACGGCTCTGCTAGACAAGATTCCCGTAGATTCCGGACATAGCAGTGATGATGACGATAAGAACAGGCAATATCAGAACATATACTCTAATCAAGTGTTTTCAAAATGACAGGAAGATGAATTAGCGAGTTATTTAAAAAATCGTTTGAGATTGCATCACAGATTGACATATTCAATGTTAAGGAAATTTGGCTATGACTACTCTAAGTGCAACACCTAATTTATCCTAAATCTTGGGATATAAACAAACAAGCTGGCAAAGATTTCTATTGGGTTTTATAAAATGAAATCCATCCATTTCGTTAAGGAAGCCCGAAAACATAAGTTTTTCCAGATTAAATGGATTCAACAAAGAAGGAGTTGGTTCCTTTGTTCGAAAATGTAAGGTAATTTTATGAACGACATCATTTTGCAGCGAAAGACATATACATAATCTTGACGAAACTGTCATTACAACAATTATGGAATTTCCAAGAGTAAAAATAATCGAAGCATAAAGAACTAATCTTACTTCTAATTTTCTTAGGTTATTGCTGAGAAAGGATTTCGGGCAGTATCACAAGCTGTGTCTGCCGAAAGAGGCAGCTTGATATGGTAGGTATAATAAGTGCAAACGGAAACCATTTGTCTCCGATTTATGTTTACGCTGGTATAAAAATGAATGAACGCTTTCTTACTGGCGCTTTGACTGAATCACTAGCTCTAAACAGCAAAAGCGGATGGATAATTGCAGAAATTTTTCTTGATGTTTTAAGACATATCAAGAAAAATACAAATTGCACGAAAGAAAGTCCTTTGCTGCTTCTCGATAATCACTCATCACACTGCTCCTTAGATGCCGTTATTTTATGTCGTGAAAATGGAATCAATTTGTTGCCTTTTCCATCCCATACGACACATAAGTTGTTGTCACAACTTTTGGTCCATTCAAGAAGTATTGCAAAACCTCTTCCTCTGATTTTACAGTAAATAATGAAAAAGCAATATCAATATATGAAATTGCAGAACTGACCGCTCAACTATTTTTATAGGCTTTTTGTCCTGAAAATATTGCAAAGGGTTTTGCAGACATGGGAATCTTTCCATTCAATTCGGATATATTTTCAAAGTCAGATTTTTCGAGAGGAAATTCATGTACCGATAATGACTGTATAGGAATTCCATCGACAAGTTCTGTGACTGTTGCAACTAATCCAGAAATTTTACGTCCGTATCTTAAAATAAGTGCAAGGAAAACAAATGCGCGATCTGAAAGGTCTTGTATTTTCACGGATACCCGTGAAAAGGAAAAACTTCAAGAAAAACTTGAAGCAAAAGCAGAAAGGAAAATAAAATGGAACTACGAAAACGAATAGCTGCTAAAGTAATAATTTTTACAGCTTCTGAGTCAGAGGATGAAACCGAAGTGTCTTATACTGAGTCTTGTACGTCTGGTGGCAACTTCGTGGATTTTGATGATGATGCATAGAATCGACAGAACTGAGTAAAGAACTAATTGCTGATGAAGTTTTATAATTCAATAATTTTGTACTAGCAAAATCTGCGATAAATCGGCTAGTCTTTTACATTTGCCAAATTATTTCTAGCGAAAATAATTTATTCACCGTGAAAATCTTCAGAAAATGTGCAGGAAAATATACTTTCATTGAACCCATCATTGAAGATGTTTCTTTCATATCAAGATCTGACGTGGCAGTGCAGTTACCAGAACCAATTCATCCACAAGCTACATCGAGAGCAAAGAATAAATATATTTTTGATACCGATTTATCAAAATATTACAAAAAATAAATAAATAAGTTTTATTTAATTATCAATTATATTTATTTAATTTTTTCGGTTATTAAAATGAAGACCTCATGTTTTGTTATATTTTTTTTTTTTTAAATAATTCGTGAAGTTTCATTACTTTTTGCTAATTAAATACATTGTAATACCCTAGATGAAATCTGCAAGGTATACTAAGTTTGTCTTTCCATTTCTAACACTTCAAAATAATGATCGAAGAGCAAAATGGATTGGACACCCACGCATAATATTAAAAGTTATTTCGATTTTTGCATGTCCGTCCATCTGTCCGTTCGTCTGTTCTCACGATAACTCGAGAAAGCGTATACCTAGAGAGCTGAAATTTTGTACACCGACTTTAAAAAAAAAAGTAAAATTAAGTTCGAAAATGAGACAAATCGGGCAACTCCTTCGAGGGGTTGCCATACAAAAATTCCGTTTTCCACTATATATTTGGACACTGCCTGAGAACGCGTCGACATAGAGAGCTGTTTTCATTGTACTAGCAAATAAAATTTCAAAAATGGACTAAATAGGGCAACTCTTTGATGTTGCCATATAAAAGTTTTGGTTTTTTTACGTATACTTTTAAAACGATCAGTCCAAGTCATTTTTGTTGCACTAAAAACTCCTTCAGAACACAAAATCCTATAAAATTTGTTATGATCATTTTTTCTGTGCGACGATCCGTGTTAGGAAATAAGAAATTTTTATTCATCGAAATGATCAGACAAAAGTTATTTATTATGAACGAGCTCAATTAGGGCACCAACGTAATAAACTTACTTTCGCTTTATTGTGTAAATTGTGTCAAATTTTCCAATAGGGCAATAAAGCGCTTAATAAACATTTGTCGATCATTTCAATGAATAGCAAGAAGCAATAATGCACGAATGACCCCACTACGAAATAATTTTACTTAACAAATAAATGTAATTTCATGTAACAAGAAAGAAGTTAATAGAGTATGATTAAAATTGTCGTGAAGTTAAGTCGTTTTAATTATAACTCCCAACATAAATTGGCGCAGCCGGTAGGATTTACCAAAAAAGAAAAAAAAACAAAAAATTTGAGTTCATTGACTATTAGAATTGGCGTGCGAAAAATAAAGAAGTGAATCAGTGTGAAATATTATATGGGAAAACGAAAAAATAAGTAAACAAAAAGAAATGTTGTGCAGTTATGTACATACATGTGTATAAAAGTGGATTTTAGTTTTCATGTGAATAAGTAAACAAAAAGAAATGTGCTGCTGCTATGTACATACATGTGTATGAAAGACGATACTAGTTTTCATGTCCGGGCCGACTAGCACGCCGCAATTATCTTTGGACAACAGGTTGGGAAGATTTAGAGGGAGAATAGATTCCTTCAGTTTCGAGGAGAGTAGCCCCACCTTTTCTACGTCAACATCCGGAAGTAAGATCTCAGAAATTGCCACTTCTGAGCTCCAAAACAACAATCCAACTGAGGTTCAAATCACAACAACAAGGGAACAAGTAATAGTTGAAGCTCACGCAGCGGAAAAAATAGTAAGCATAGAAGAAACAAGCGACGCAGCTGTGGGTGAAATAGCCGAACAGCAACCAGAAGCGGAGAAAGTAAATGAAACGAGTGACATGACTATGTAGCTGTATAATGCTACGTCTCGGAAGGAAATACTTGAAACCAAGGTTCAACTCAGAGCCATCCAGTATAAAAATACAAAGGTGTGTAGATTTAGAGCCTAGTAATAGAAATTTTCTTAGTAATAATAAGACGAATTCGAATTCGAAAAATTTATGTAAAATTAGAAAAAATGGAGACAGTAAATAGTTCTGATTTAAATCTTATTCCCCTTTTTTCTGGAGAAGATAATTCCAATTTATCGAATGACATACGCATGTTTATGACTTGTTGTCGGCTGGCATACGAATCTTTAAAAACCCCCGAAGAAAAACTTCTTTTATTGAAGTTAATTCCCACTCGTTTGCGTGGTCGGCCATTAGAATTGTTTCACGATAAGACTTTCCAAACCATTGAAGAGTTTTTCACTTCCTTTAAAGATAATTTTTCGGATGAAAAATCCTATATGTTACTTAATAATGAACTTCAATTAATGCAACAAGTGCCTGGTGAAAGTCTGTTAACGTTTCTAAATCGTGTAAAAAGACAATTAGAAAAGTGTAAATTGAAAGCTAAGGAACAATACCCTTCGGGTGCACATATTCTTAATACAGAGTTAGAGGAACTTGCGGTTAACAGTTTTAAAATGGGAATATTTAAACCAACTCAAAAGTTCTATCTTTGGCAAGATCCAGAAAGAACACTAGAGGCATTTACTTCAAAAGTTAAACGACTCGAACAAGCAGAGCAATTCATGTTCTATCCAAATTTTGGTACACTAAATTGTACAACAGCTTATTCAAATCTTTTATCAAACCCCAATCCCATAAATGCCAATAATAATTTTAATTTGAATAAAAATTTTACCTTGAATCAACTTACAGAAAACAGCTCAAGGTTAACTCCTGAACACAAAAATCAAAATCAGGTCAAGTGTGGTTTTTGTAATCGCCTAGGACATACATATTACGAATGTCGAACTCGTAAGTCGACACCGTATTGTACTTTTTGTAAGGCATATGGTCATGCTTATCAAAATTGCCAACGAAAGAAAACAATTTTAGAAATAATAGTAATAAAGTCATTAAGAATGAGCAGGGGAATTCATATAAATATGAAATAAATAAATATAATAGTGAATATGAGTCATGTCGACCGTTCCGGTTATAGTGAACAACCTTCTGTTCTATGCAACTTTTGTTTACGACCTGGACATGACGAAAATTACTGCATAGCTAAGAAAGATGGGAGAAACGGCAGCTACAAGAAAAACTAAGAAGATTGGAAACGAGAAACGATTTGGAGACGTCCGCCGACACCCCGGCACGTCTCTAATTAAAAACACCGTAAAAGGGTGCTCGGCTGAGAGTGATGTACTAGTGGTAAATATCCCACTCAACATTACAAAAAATGAAAACGTTAACTTGATAGTTGACACCGGTTCAGAAGTGAGTTTAATAAAAGAAAACAAATTAAATATTCTCTTTTAGAAATCAACGAACATGAAAAAGTTAAGCTTAAAACGATAAATGGTCAAAGTTCAACTGTGGGAACTTGTGACGGTAATTTGTTGTTCGGTTCAAATTGCATTTGTAAATTTCACGTTATCTCTGATAATGATAACATTTTAAGTGATGGAATTTTAGACAACAATTTTTTGTCCTCACTCTGCGTTGTTGATGGACCATCTCACCGAACGCTGAAGATATTTTTGTAACCTTTGTCAAAAATACTTCGAGTGTTGACACTCCAATACTGGCAAAAATCAATCTTAGATCACGCTCTAAGGGAGTTGATTTGATGCCTAATAATAGATACATGTCTCAAAAGTCAATCGATACAGGATTGCTCTCAAGTGTATGCATTGAAACACAACAATCCACGAATCTTAACTCGCAAGCTAAGAAAGTTGGTGTGCTAAAAAGTGATACAAAAGGGAGCATAGATCCTGTCGTGTCCCAAAGCAATCTAGTGAAAACACTCGCGTAATTCAATTGTAAAACAAACTTTATTTCTTTAATTACGCTAAATTATATGACGATATAAATTAAATGGAGTATCACCCGTGCTCGATACTTCTCATTAAACTCTCTAATTACAACTAACTGAACTGATTGTACATGGAACCATTATCTTTTATCAAACTAGCTTCTAACTGCGCCACCCGATCTACCGAATTGACCATGCTCACCTCCATTCAACTAGGCGGAAGCGACTTTGACCCAGTGACCAGCGCAATACCTTGCAATCATAATTACAAAGTATTACGTTAATCACTGCCGACAGCGGGAGACCCCAATACTACATGTAAACAAACAGTGAGCCTAGCTGAGTATTTCACTATGCGAAGTGAATTACTTAACCATGACTCAATGCCCAGTTACATACAGCAGTGGATGTGACAGTTTTCAAGTAAACAATTCGCAATCGCCAGGCATTTCACTGTGCGAAGTAAAATGCTTAGTTATTGCAAATCATTTAATTACCTGTACACCTGCTGCTAGCTCGAGTCGTGATGTCACAATTTCACCAATTGAATATTGGGTCACGACATTCCTCCCTCCTGAGAAAAACTGATTCCCAAGAGGAATCAGATACGGTGCTCAGTTAGGTTACAATATCTAACTTAACTAATTTATACAAAAACTAAAGCACAATATTCCCTAGCATCTCAACAATTTTTATAACTATGGTTCGGTTTACATTCTTTTACGTCATTTTACATATAATTTCTCTTTTTATTTTATTTTCACCCTTCAATCTCTTTTTTATTTTCTTCTCATACTTAATTATTTTTTAATTTTTTTTTAATTTCATCATAATAATAATAGTTTATACCTTAAACAGAAGACAAGTGTAATTATCATGCCAACAATTAATATCCTATGGCTAGCTCTACGTTATTATCAATTCTATTATACATAATATTCCTATCTATTTCACACTATTTCATTATGTTATTATAAACTGTAAGCTTTGGAATCTCATATACGGTAATTTCTATGTTCAGTGCAGTAGTTACATAATTCACAAATGGTTTAATCTATAACAATACATAAAATGGTGTGTTATCTTCTTCTTTGTACATTACATGAAAAAATTTATTATTAAGCTTAATATAATTATACCTATTATAAGTCTTTTTATTACAAACAATTTGCTTATAGATAACGACACTAGATATTATCCTTGTTGCCCTTTCATATAATGAACGACCTTAAATTTTCTATCATCACTCCAACTGCTTGTCGATGATGGTGGAAAAGTATGGTCTCGCTTGTCTCGAGCCCTGCGTCTGTTTCGGCTTGTTACTACTTCGCATTAGGATTTTGGAGTAATTCGCCTTATAGTAAGTAGAATATCTCGCTTGGTGATGTTGCTTTCAATTTCTCTACTGTTTTTAGAGATGTTCTCAAATATTTTACTGCAAGCGATTTTGTGCTGCACTTATTCACCTTGCAGGTATTGTTTCCTCTGGTGGATATTTCCTACCTAAGACTTATTTGCATCTTCTAATGAAGCAAAAAAAAAATGTCGATTCTCATGTCAACACCTGTTTTAATAATCGGAGTTATCAACACTATACTAGCATTTTGATTCTCTTTGAATATACCATTTCAGATCTTAATATCACTTTAAAATTCAATGAGGAGAAAACGTGTGATAGCTGTCTCTTACATGGACTCTCTAATTTATCACAATAAACTGGACAAAAAAAATCTTTACTCTTATTTTTGACGTTCTAAGAGGATATTTTTTCCAGGAGATGATTACTACGCAATTTGTATAGAAATACGGTCGATTATACTGTGCCATGAGGTTTAGTGGGTTGATAATGATATTTGTAAGAATATTGTTTATCTATCATTGATTTTCTTTTTGGCACGATGGAGTTCTCTCAATTATATTGAGAGTCCACCTGTACATAAAGAAGTATCTGTTTTTGCTTTCATCATGTTTTTATATGTAGTACTGTACCTCATATGACAAGGCTCTCAAGATTAAATTGAGTGCTAGTAACACAGTAATGCTTATCAATCGTCGAATTCTAATAAGGCGCTTTCCTAATATTCAGCTATCCGTTGCGGGCTTTACTTCCAAACTTCACATCCATATCTACATGTGCTAAATAGTCCAGGGTTCCATATAATATTACTTTCTTTTACGCTGCATGCTTGATACTTGCTTTCGTCTGTGTGCCTGTTTCCTCTATTACCGTATGTATATCCATCGTTGAGCTCTACTAAAACTACACTACACTACGTTTATTTTTTTTTACATACATATTTTCAATCTTTCTTATCCTCTAAGCCTTAAGGTGTCGTATTATAAGTAGTAATAATTACTGTCCTTTATTTGTAAATTGAACGTTACTACTTTTTTTTATATTTTACGAATTTGCTCAATTATTTGTATTAATTGTCAATTGTTAATTGTCACAATTAATATCTTTTATTGTACTATTTATTTGCGATATATTCATATTTCTTAGAATTTCTTTACCTTTTTTATTTAATTATTCTTTCAAAATTTCAATTTTTTCTTTTTTATTTACCTATTCTTATAAAATCTTAATTTTTTCTTCTTGCTCTTTTATACATACACATATATTTCTGTTAAAACACCTTTTATTACCTTTTTATCTGTAAATTTACCTTACAATGGGCACTGGGTTATCTTTATACCTCCTTTCATATCCTTCTGGCCATGGACTACCAAATTTCGCTAATAGAATTTCTTCTAAATTAGAGGGAATTTGTTGGAAATGTTTTTGGTTACATACCCCGATTCCTGGGTCATAACCGTTACCTACCATATACAGCCCGGTCAAATTTGTCGTAAGAGTTGTCCTATTAATTGTATTCCTGATCGGCGGAGTTACCATACGTATTTGATAGCTAGGCTTTGGTGTTTTTGACTTACCCGTTTGCTTAATCCCCTGGGCTTTCCCTAGCTGAGGATAGAAATTGCTCCTACAATTATAGCGCCATGCAGTTCGACTGTCAGACTTGTAAGGTTTCATTTGTCCATAAAAAGAATTAGAGTTTTTTACGAAATATGCCCTGGTATTGGCAATTCTTACGAATGCCCGTTCCTCCTCCAGCCTATTTCCGCTGTACCCGTATTATCCATGTTGTGTCCTACTTCCATTATTGACTTCTTCATTTCTTACCTTTTCAAGTCCCGCACTGTCCTCAGGTGTGGTCGAGGTCTTCTTTCATATTGGTGTGCTCTTCTCTCCGTGTCTTGAAGCTGGCTCTACATTGCATGTTATACCTTTCCTTTTGCTGTCTGGGTTATTGCTACTTGGTGTGATGTACTCTGCCACATTAATTTGACCCTCCTCTACCAGATCTTGTGAAGGATTTTCTAGACTATAACAATGGAAAGCAGTCGTTACAACTTCTCCACTAGCGGCGACGTTTCCACAAACGGCACTTTCTACTTCTGCTTCAGCACCTTGTATCCACAATTTCCTCTTCATATAGTCGATAACAGCTCTATGAGTGAGGAAATCCATTCCAAGGATACCGTCTGCTGGAATTGAAACTATGTCACCTATGGCGTTAATTCCACAAGCCTGCCGACTGTTATCTATTAGCAACTTCGCCTCATAAGTGCCTATGGAGTTCATAACAAATCCAAACAGTCCTCCAATTTGAATTTTCTGATATGTTTGTATCGGTGTATTTCTTTTTATTCTATTGACTTTAATCAAACTACACGTAGACCCAGTGTCGATTAAAAGCGTCAACTTACCTTCTAAAGCTATATCTGATGGCACTGTCATGACAAATTTACTTTTTGAATTCCTTTTTTCACTTTCTTTATCTGCTAAGTACTTTTTTACGCAAATATCCGTGTAATGGTCACATGTTCGGCAAAATTGGAAATAAAGCCCCTCCCTTGTTGAATGGAATTCACCTTGTATGCCAGCTGCACAGTTTGCTACTCTGACGTGATGAGTTCGACAATTGGATACCTCATGTCCATCTTCCTGACATTTAGTAAAGAAGAGAACTTGTTGGCACTCTCTCGCAATGTGTCAAGGTCGACCGCATTTGAAGCATTTGACAACTCTGTGCTGTTGTGCTGCCCTAGCCGGAATTTTCCAGTTCTTTCCTGATTGGGTTGACCGCCGTTCCGATGGAAAAGTTATGTGGGACTGTCTCTGTCTTTCAACATTAAAATTACTGGTCACCCATCCTTCCTGTGATGATTCTCTGTAATATTCTGGTGCTTTTTTCCATACCCCTGGTTCCATAATTTTAAGTCTTCTAGCATCCATCTCAAAATACTCTGCCTCCTCACATGCTTCATCCAGAGATTGAAATTTGCGTCCCGTCAAATATAGCTGCTGTCTAACACCCGCCTTGAACGTTGCCACTGCGGCTGCCTCCAGTTCCGCTATCAATCCCCCGTCTTTGCCTGGATACTTAGCCGAAACTGCAGCCTTGATTTGACACAGCAGCTCCTTGAGTCTGTCCGCATAGTCTTTTATGTCGTCACCGGTTCTTTGTACGCATGCTATCATTTAAGCTCGCATATAGGTTAAGTTGGCATATAGGCAGTTTGAATTGTCTGCTGCAACGCCTCAAAATCCTTCGGCTCCTCTGAACTTGCTAGATAATATGCGTCATCTAACAACCGATATCTTACTCATTTCATGAAGATTGGCTGTTCCTCGGCCTTTAAACGATCGTAAAGATCTTTGCAGCAGCTCAAGAAACGGTGAACTTCCTTTGACAGTTTTGGCGTTCTTTCTCCAAATCAAGCCCCTATAAATCAACGCGAAGTAATAAATAGCCAAGTGAATAAAATGTTAAACAAGGGAATAGTTGAACTGAGTAGAAGTCCCTGGAATTCGCCACTTCTAGTAGTCCCGAAAAAGCCGGGACCTGATGGGGAGAAGTGCTAGCGTATTGTAGTCAATTATCGCAAGCTGAATGAAGTTACTGTGGGGGACGCCTATCCACTGTCTAGAATAGAAGATATTCTAGACCAGTTGAGTCACGCCCGATATTTTTCCACATTAGATCTTCCTAGCGGCTACCATCAGATAGAAGTAAGTGAAAATGACAGAGAGAAGACTGCATTTAGCACTCCTCATGGGCATTTCCAATTTAAATGTATGCCTTTTGGCTTAAGGGGGCGCCGGCAACCTTTTAGAGAATAATGAATTATGTGCTTTCGGGTACATGCGAGTTCAAGTCATGGGCGTACGTTGATTATGATCTTATATTTGCTAGTAACCTAATTAATCATGAAGATAAATTGAGAGAAGTTTTCAAAAGGCTTCGAACTCATATCTTGAAGCTTCAACCGAGAAATGTAGTTTTTTGCAAAAGGAAATTGTATATTTGGGTCACAAGTGTACTACTGAAGGTGTTCTCTCCGATCCAAGCAGAAGTAAATGTGTCCAAAATTTCCCAGTGCCAAAGACAATCCGACAAGTACAATCATTTTTAGGTTTAGCAAATTATTATAGGAAGTTCATCAGCAATTTCTCTAAAATTGCCGCACGAATAAATAGACTGCTCAGGAAAAATTTAAAATTCAACTGGGATCCTGATTGTCAAAATGCTTTTCAGACTCTAAAACAAGCACTTGTGAGTCCACCTGTGTTAATATATCCTGATTTCGCCAAATCTTTCAGCTTAATCACTGACGCCAGTAATGATGCTTTAGGGGCTGTATTATCACAAAGTTCAATGGGGCATGATAGACCCATAGCCTACGCTAGCAAATCGCTCATGCCGAAAAACGATATTCAACGATTGAAAAAGAGTTACTTGCGATTGTGTGGGCAGTAAAAAATTTTAGATGTTACGTTTACGGACGTCGCTTTACAGTATACACAGATCATAAGCCTTTACGCGGTGAAGTAAATATAAAAGATCCTACGAGTAGAATACTCCGTCTCAGACAAAAATTGGCTGAATACGATTATAATATTGAATATAAAGCTGGAAGATATAATACAAATGCGGATGCGTTAAGTAGAATTCCCGAAGTTAATGAACCCTTCTCCGGAAAATCAACTGAAAGTGCGTGCTTGGCAATCACTAGATCGAAAACGAAACAAATTGCTGATAGAGACAAAGTAAGTGAGAAAATACAAGTAATAAACACAAATATGAATAAAAACACAACTAATGAAACAGGAGAGTCAAATTTGAATATCAAATATACACAGGATAATGAATCTAATTCAGAAGCAGTAATTCTTTCAGACCCCAAAGACATCAAAACTATTTTACGTGACTACCATGATCTTCCTCTTGGCTGTCACCAGGGTACTTTTAAAATATACAAAAAAATTAGAAACCGATTTAAATGGAAGAACAAGTTAAAAGACATTCAAAGTTACATAAAAGCATGCGAAGTTTGTCAAAAGAATAAAATAGGGAAAGACCTTAAAATGCCAATGGAGATAACGGATACTCCATTTAAACCTTTTGATATGACATACATGGATATTGTAGGTCCGTTGCCTGAAATTACTAACGGAAATAAATACGTCCTAACTTTCGAAGACGATCTTACAAAATTCATGAACGTTGTTGCTATTTCCAATATGGAAACTACAATAGTAACTAAAGCATTTTTCAATGAAATAATTCGCAGATATCGTATTCCTAAAATTTTGGTTACATATCTGGCTTCAAATTTTACCTCTGAGATGTTCCGAACGTTGTGCAAATATCTAAAAATCAAAAAATTAGAAACAACTGCTTACCATCCTCAGTCGTTGGAAGGATCGCGTCGACCATTAATAGAATATCTTAGAGATTTTGTTGATAAAAATTTGAATACATAGGATGAACACCTGAGACCTGCCATGTTCGTACGGAACAATAGTGTTCACGCAGGTACCAAACTAACGTCGAATGATTGCCTATTCGGTTTTACGGCCAGAATTCCTGATAACATGAAAAGAGAACCATTGCCTATATATGACCATGAGAACTACTTCTTATACCTTAGAAACAAAATTCAAGTAACGCATAAGCTCGCAAGAGAAATTTTACTCCAAAGCAAGAATATATCAAAACAGTACTATGAAAAAAAAATTTATCCAGTAAAATTTCATGTAGGAGATGAGGTTCTATTGCGAAATTCAGCGAGACGCAATAAACTGTCCCCTTACTGGACAGGACCTTTTCCAGTTCTCAACATAAATAGTCCTGTAAATAGCACTATACTTATTAGAAAACGAAAGCGCCGTGTACACAACAATAGACTAAAGATATTTATATAAACATTCTTTTCCAGAACGTATCGCATACTTCTCACTTTGGCATGGTTACCAGTCATGATCGGAACGGAACAGAACCCGTGAAACTACATCCCGTAAGGCAAACAGGGATTATATTCGAAGAAGTTGGACGGGCTCTCACATATCGACAACATTGGACATTCTTAACGCAAATAAAATTCCCTTTGTGGAACGACACTCTGGGTTTTGTACGATCCTGCGAAAAAACTTTGTAATATTATGGCCCAGGTAAGAGTAATTGTAAACATTGGAAGAAAGAAAGAAATTTAAGAATTTTGAAAATTGAGGAAAAAATTAATGAAATCAATATTTATACGCAGTGTAACAGATCAAGAAAGAAGAGAGGTTTAGTTAATTTAGGTGGTTCAGTGGCAAAGTTCCTTTTCGGAACAATGGATCATGAGGAATAAGATCAAATCTATGCTAGATTGGAAGAATTAAAGGGTAGTAACAAAAAGAGTATAAGATGTTATGGGAAGTTATACAGAAGTTATGGGAAGTTCACTCTTAAACCTCACATCTCAATATAATTTGTTAATTGAAAAAACTAATCGTTTCAATAAGTTTTTGAAAGATACTTTAAAGAATACCACAACTGAAGTACGACTGATTCACGTAATGACAGAAATGAACGAAGCTTTATTCATGTTAAATGAATTACAAAAAATTTCTTACAACAACATTTTTTGTTTTGGAATCAATCCAGCGCCAGGAATTAAGTCCATTAACGCTTCCCGCTAAGGAATTTAAATCACTATATGATGAAATAACATCAACTCAACATGATAGAGAATCTGATTTTTCCATAACAAAGCTTATCACTAAAACATATTCTCAATTAAAATCCTTATACCTATTCTTGAAAGTCCATATTTCAGTGTAAATAAGATCTACCTAATTCTCACTCCAATAAAAGATGGTATTTATTCCATTTTTGACGATATACCGGACTACTTATTTCATAGTTCATTTTTACATAAAAACTTTGAATTAAGTGAAGAAAAATTCAAATTACGTTGCATCCCATCAAACACTACATTCTTCACTTGTGAATCAGTAGAGCCCATGCATATCATCCCAAAGGAAGGAGATTGCATCAAAAATTTGTTCAAAAATCCCTTCTCAGAATCACCGACCTGTGCTCATCGAATACTCAAACATTTTGACACTAAAAGATTCCCATGTAGCATGAAAATGCTTGGTTATATTGGATGTATAACCGTAGTCCACTATATTGTCAGTTTCCAGATGGCTTATCCACTGTGCATCTACAAGGTGTAGGTATATTTAGACTTTTACAACCTTGTACATTCAGACTTGAAGAGCTTATTATTCCTTTTAAAACAAATGCGTTGTGTAATTTATCGTTCACCCAGCCAGAAAATCCAGAAATACCAATACTGGATAAATACAAACCAATTTTAAGAATGCAGAAGATTAATAAGGGCAACTTAAAAAGTTTAAAGGTACTAGAACCATCATCGTTACGTTCCATTATTAAGGAAAGTAGCAAGACTATTGAGCATTTAGAGTACGACGTGGCTCAAAGCGAAGCAAGTAAATCAACTGCTTACTTACACAAGAAGTTTAATATTTTAACTTCTTCTCTTGGTACTATTCTGATAATGGTTTGCTCTACTCTTCTTATTATAATCATAATAAAAAAACGATGTAAAAAATCCAGTCATCCGCCAGAGGTAAAAGTGAGGAGTGAATTCATTTCTTAACCTATAATAATTCCCAGAAGAGAACATATCATTGTTCCCATACATAACTCGCCACAAAACAATGATGTTTGCGTTGAAACATGCCAGCCTGCAACTACTGATGCTAACAATTAAAAAGAAAAAGGGAATAAGATTAATTAGTTAACAGTAATATATATATCCAATAACTAAGTATTAAAATAAAATTTATACCAAAGACTAAAAAAAAAATATATATATGTGTATATATACAGGGTGTCCCACGTAACGTGTTCCCTGAGCATTTATCTCGTAAATGTGCGGAGATATCGAAAAAGTCATAATTATAAAAGTTACGCATCGTTAGTCAAGTTATCCTCTGGCATAGCCAAAGTCCTTGAAAAGGGACTTGGGAAAGCATATATTTGAAAAATGTCCTTTTCGTCCATATTAAGGATACATTTAGATTGCATTTTTCAATTCCGCAAAAAAAATTAAAACGAAAATGTTATATTGAAAATTCCAGTTTAACCCTTTATTATCGAGATATAAGACCTCAAATTGTCCTCTATGCACCGTGTTCCTTTGCCATTTTCTCGAAAATGCACACAGATATCATCGAAGCGCTAGTAACAAAAGTTACACATCATAAGCCGGACTATATTTTGGTATGGTAAACATTTAAAAAAAAAAGCCACACGATAAAGGATATCTTCGGTTTGGTCCTTTTCGTCCTTTCTGAGAATGCATTTTGGCTACATTAAATAACTGCAAATCAAATTAGAAAAAAAAGGTATACCTACTGACAAATTTTCGCAAAAATAAGTTGAATCATTTACAGGTATGTAATATGTTATCATAATTCCTGAGACAAAAGGGCCGGCATTTCGTCTCAGGAATTATGACAACATATAACATACCTGTAAATAATTCAACTTATTTTTACAGTCAGTAGGTATACCACTTTTTTTCTAATTTGATTTGCAATTATTCAATGTAGCCAAAATGCATCCTTAGAGAGGACGAAAAGGACCAAACCGAAGATATCCTTTATCGTGTGGTTGTTTTTTAAATGTTTATCATACCAAAATATAGCCCGGCTTATGATGTGCAACTTTTGTTACTAGCACTTCGATGATATCTGTGTGCATTTTCGAGAAAAATGGCAAAGGAACACGGTGCATAGAGTACAATTTGAGGTCTTATATCTCGATAATAAAGGGTTAAACTGGAATTTTCAATATAACATTTTCGTTTTAGTTTTATTTGCGGAATTAAAAAATGCAATTTAATGTATCCTTAATGAGGACGAAAAGGACATTTTCTAAATATATGCTTTCCCAAGTCCTTTTTCAAGGATTTTGGCTATGCCAGAGGATACCTTGACTAACGACGCGTAACTCTCATTATTAGGACTTTTTCGATATCTCCGCAGATTTTCGAGAAATATGCCCAGGGAACACGTTACGTGGGACACCCTGTATAAAAAATAATAAATGAAATAAATAATAAATTCATGGAAATATTATAAATATAAGTATATACAGGGTGTCCCGTAAGGCGACGTCAAGACGGAATCGGGTGATAGACCAAATCATAACAGTTACCAGAAAAATATAAAAAAAAAACTAAGTCATGTATATTTTACAAATTATAGACATTTCTTTTGTTTTCGAGAAAATGTACACCTTGTGATGGTTTTTTAGCTCCTTTTGCTACAAATCTTTACTTTTTCAATTTTATTTTTCTTATGTAATCCCGAAGAGTGCTTATGTAACCTGCTGCTTTAAATTCTAAGCCTACTGTTACAGCTTGGAAGAAAATGTCACATTTTGCCGAACCAAGAATAGAAAATTAATATTTCACCCAACTTTAACTGACTATAATGAAAAACAAAATGTACTATGCAGTTTGGCAAGTAACTTTTAAAGTTGACGCATTTAATAAGGATTCTGAAATGGTATAACACTTGCTACAATATTTCCTAGATTACGACAAAAAAAAAATTTTTCTTCAAGAAACCCAGTTTCGAAAAATTGCTTTTCACCTAGTAAAAATGATTCTAGTGTACCCAAGACCGTAACTTTCAGATTTTAGTTTGAGTGAGACGGAGAGTCATTACATGAAGTGTGAGTGAGCAAGATAGTGCGCTCGCTCGTCAAATCATTGAGTTCTTACAAATGTGCATCGTCTACTCTCCACAGAGAGCCGACTTCCAAACCAAGTACATGGTGAAAAACCAGTTCCTTACCTTACGAGGACGTAGTACTTCAAGCAGTTGAAGAAGACCCAAGTGCTTTGGTACGTGAAATCCAGGAAAGCACAGGAGTGCTTAAAGGTATAGCTCACCGAATTTTACAAAAAACGTGAGCTCCAAAAATACGGAAGCAGTTGAATTTGTCATGAATGGAAGATTTGCCCGTCTGATAACCTGATCCTTTTTAAGAAGATGTCGAACTTGTATTGCAGCTGAAGGAAGGTAGTTTGAACATCTTTTGTAAATAATAAATCTTAGCATCCAAATAATTGTTGTTTAATTTTAAACTTAAGGAAAATTTGTCCTAAATTCAACAAAAAGTTAGGATTTCTAACTTGAAAGCGTCACTATCTGTTCCACTCCCACTTCATGTAATGACTCTCCGTCTCAGTCAAACTAGAAGCTTAAAGTTACGGCCTTACGGCAAGCTTTGGGTACACTAGAATCATTTTTAGTAGGTGAAAAGAAATTTTTCGAAACTGGGTTTCTTGAAAAATTTTTTTTTCTGTAATCTGAGAAATATTGTAGCAACTGTTATACCATTTTATAATCCTTATTAAATGGGTCAACTTTTAAAGTTACTTGCCAAAGTGGCGTAGTACATTTTTTTTTCATTATAGTCAGTTAAATTTGGGTGAAATATTAATTTTCGATTCTTGGTTCGGCAAAATGTGACATTTTCTTCCAAGCTGGAACAGTAGGCTTAGAATTTAAAGCAGCAGGTTACATAAGCACTATTCGGGATTACACAAGAAAAATAAAATTGAAAAAAGTAAAGATTTGTAGCAGCAGGAGCTAAAAAACCCTCACAAGGTGTACATTTTCTCGAAAACAAAAGAAATGTCTATAATTTGAAAAATACATGACTTAGAATTTTTTTTATATTTTTCTGGTAACTGGTATGATTTGGTCTATCTCCCGATTCCGGCTTGACGACCCTGTATATATAATGATATTATAATCTGGCAACACGAATAAATTAATTAATTAGCAGTTAAAGAAGAGTTACAAATAATCTAAAATAATTAATAATTTAGGGAGTTTAGAATAAAAATTAATATGAGGTATATACAAAATCCGACATTTGCCAACGGTTTTTAAATTCTTTTTATGTTATTATATTACCAAAACAAAAAGACACAAAAATCAATAAATAAGTAAAGTGAAAAAAAATGACATTAAAATAAAATTAGAATGATACATTGAATCTGTAAAGGGGGAGGCATGTTAGGAAACAAGAAATTATTATTCATCGAAATAATCAGACAAAAGTTATTTATTATGAACGAGCCCAATTAGGGCACCAACGTAATAAACTTACTTTGGCTTTATTGTGTAAATTATGTCAAATTTTCCAATAAGACAATAACGCGCTTAATAAACATTTGTCGATTATTTCTATGAATAATAAGAAGCAATAATGCAAGAATGACCCCATTACGAAATAATTTTACTTAAGAAATAAATGTAATTTCATGTAACAAGAAAGAATAGAGTATGATTCAAATTGTCGTGAAGTTAAGTCGTTTTAATTATAACTCCCAACAACCGTTCTAGAAATATATGCGAAAAACCACTTCAAAAACTCAACTTGCATAGATCGCTGATCACACGAAATTTTATACGAACATACATCTAGGGTATCATAAGTATTGTTCCAAGACCAATACTAGCTTTTTTACTTGTGATTAATAAAATCGTGTATTTGCTCTTCAGACGACTGTGCAGAAAACAAGTAGTCCAGCCGTCTGAGACTAAATCTCACAAAAAGAAGGGAAAAGCGAATTATTACTCGCTCCTCCATCGAAACTGCATATAAATAAAAAGAAAGTTTAGCTACTCCTACTTCGGTAGCATAGTTACGAAATCTACCAATATAGAAGAGAATATCCGAAGAAACAAATCAATAAGTACTTTTCCCAAATGCTCGATATATACATAGAACTCTGATCAAACTTCGTTTATTTTAATCACAAACGTAAAATCAGTGCTGGGCTATTGTTGATGGAAATAAGCGGTTTTATAAATAAATGTTTGTGTCATGTTTTAAAAAAAATGCTGCTAAAATCGCGTCTGAAATAAATTATTGCGAACCAATGTTTTGACAAAGAACCTTAAACCTGTCGAACTAGAAGATCGGATAGTTCCGGGAAGAGAACAATTTTTAAATAGGCCGAGGATCTCGGGCTTAAGGCAATCCACGCCCGTTATCGTCTGACTGTTGTCTCTCGTTAAATTACGGAGTTTTTCCAGGAAGGAAAATATGGTGAGGTAATGAGAAAACAGCCATTCAGAGCTGGTAAAGATCGAGTCGATCATCTTTTAAAGTTGGCCCAAATTGATCAACAATAACAGTGTTATGCCTATTTACTACCTTATTAATGGAGCTTCATCTATACATATCATCTCCTGAATATTGGTTTCCCCCATTCGCCAAGTTTGATATTTTGAGTTAAGTACGTTTTTTTATATTATTAATGGAGTGGAATTAAATGCTTTTATCAGTTTTATCTAATTTATATATGTATCGATATAAATCATGTCATGTTTGCCCAAATCATATTTCTGGCACAAGAGTTAGTATTGGTTTACCCTAAATCAAATTTGTTTATACATGGGGCAGGAAATACATCAAAAACTTTAAAATATTTTTTGAAACATTATTGTGATACACACCCGGAAATATAAAACTATATTTAAAATTTGTTCGCTCTATGTGGGAGTGCTCTTACACGTAGAGTAAATCACAATCAATTTTGCCAAAATCTGGTTTGCTCCATGTAGTTGCGGCGAAATTTCCTTATATAAATAGAGTTCCGAAATTCAGTTCATATGATGAAGTCGAGATACCGCCATCCGTTATTAGTATAATGTTTTTATATCACATTGATGTAGTAAAACTTAAATTAACAAATTTTAAACTGTTTTTAATATATTAAGGAATACTGAACGAAAAACTATCTGACACAGATTCAAAGCCTGGTAAATCTAAATTAGGACTGAGGTGAACCTTTAACGATTATTAACAGAAATACTTTTTATACTCATTATAATGATGGTAGAGCAAAATGGGTTGGACACCACAGCAAGATATTAAGAGCTTTCTTGATTTTTGCATGTCCGTCTGTCCATGCGTCCGTCAGTCTGTCCGTAATCACGATAACTCACTTAGAAAGCTGGAATTTTGCACTCGGGCTTTTCAAGAAAACAGTTAACCTAAGTATATCAAATTCGAAAATAGGACGAATCGATCAACTCCCTCGTAGGGTTACCGTACAAAAATTTCGGTTTTCACCTTATATTTGGGAACTGCCTGAGAACGTGTCGACATAGAGAGCTTTAATTCGTTCCAGGTATTTTCATAGCAATTTAATTAAAGTATCCACGACCAATGTCGAAGTGAGAGATTAGACAATGGTTTCACAAGCGCTGTAATAGTAATACTATAAAGATTAGTACGTGATTATCCTGCAATAAGAAGAATAATTCTTTGGAGCGACTCGTGCGTTCCTCAAAATAAGCCAAAAATTATAACAACAGCTTTGAAATATTTTATGTTCAGATATCAGGGAGTGGAAGAAATTATTCAAAAATTTTGTGAGCCCGGTCACTCTCAAATACATAGCTTCGTCGACCGATTTACAAAAGAATACTGAAATTACAAATATTACGTCATTAATAAAACTTTTGAAAAATGTAAAATACAGTGGTGCAGATATAGCTATCAAATTCAAAAAGACAATTTCTTGGAATATTCACAAAAATCCGATTTATTAAATTACTAAAATGTATCATTTTCAAAAGTAAAAATATTGTATTTAAAATGAAATGAAAAATCAGAGCCCTTTAAGGTACATTATAAAATGTCGGCAGCACAGGCACAATTCATTTGGGAGTCAATTTTGATGACCGCTGGCAAAAATAAACTCGGAACACCGAACAATTTATTTCAAAACATTGTAACGAATAAAGTCAACCAAGCTGGTTTTAAAGATAAGGCAAAAGATATAAAATCTCTTTTGTCTTGTCTTCCAGATACAGATAAGAATTATTATCAAACAGAGTCCACGCTCAAATCACACAATTATTTTATGTATTTAGGGCGGCACAATTTCAAGTCTTGGTTCTACTCATCAACATTTTTTCCATTTTGCTCTTAATGAGTCGAACAAAGACTTGAAACATTCCGCTCTAAATAAAATGATTGTGTGATAAAATAAATAAAAAAATTCCGTTTTTTTAAGTTACGTTTCTACCGGATAATCCTCAAAAGGCCTATTTAAACAAATTTTAATTTTAATTTCAATTCAATCAAATCAATTCTTTATTAGAGGTATTATACATCAAGATTACTATAGATCTTTTTAACATGTACAAAATATATTATTCGGAAGAAACTACTGAGCGACAAAATAAGAATCGCATTGATGTCATTAATTATAGACTACATACAAAAGAAATATGACAAAATAATCTACTAAGATGTATAACTAACAATTAACTAACTATGCAAGTAGTTTTTATAATCAATTGAAAATATTATTTCATTTAAATAGTGTGTTTATTAGATGCGAGCAGCTAGCTGCTATGAGTTAAATGTCGGTAAAGGAGCCTCTTAAATGCGCCAACAGGCACTGTGCGGTGTATATCAACTGGAAATGAATTCCACTTACTAGATATGTAAACAAAGTAGGAACGTTGGCCCATGACTGTAAGGTAACGAGGGATTAGAATGTGGACAAGTCTAGAGCTACGCAAAAAGCTTATACTGCTGCCCAGGTATGAGGGATTGTTACTGTATATAAGACGATGTAGAAAGGTTAGTGATTGGTGCAGAAGGTAAGTTTTAAGGGGGCAGCCAAGTATTGAATTTCTGTATTGGGATATATGGTCAAAGCGCCGAAGTCCAAACAAGAATCTTATACAATCGTTAAAAGCCACCTCCAACATCCGCGAGCAGTCAGAATCCAAGCTAGGAAAGACTTCGTTTCCATAGCTAAAAAATGGAACAGCTAAAGCTTTGACTATTTTGAGTTTGGTAGCTATTGAAAGAAAATCCGCTGCACACCAAAGTTGATGAAGTGTACCATAAACCTTACTCAGGATGCTATTAACATAATGGCAACAACTCAGGCGAGAGTTGAGCACGACCCCAAGTTTTCTAACTCGCTCCAAGTGAGGCAGAGTATTATTATATAGGAGAACTGGGGCAAAATTTAATGGATCCGAGCTTCGCTTGTGGAGTATTATATAATTTGTTTTCTTTGCATTCAGGGCAAAATCATTTACCTAAGACCATTCATGGATGCGCTCCAGATCATTGTTGAATTTGAGGATACAATCCTCGGATAGACCAACAGGGCAGCACAGAAAAATGCGAACATCGTCTGCATACATATGTATGTTGACGTTGCGTATCATATCTGGTAAGTCGTTAATATAAAGACTAAATAGAAATGGTCCAAGGATAGAGCCTTCTGGTACACCACGAGACAGATAGGTCAGAGAGAAAGTTATTATTTTTCTGATAGACCGAGAGAGGAAAATTCAAATTGCACGGCCATTTTTTACAATACTTTACATTGATTAATGCTATCAAAAGCTTTTGAGAAGTCTAATAAGACAAGGATATCCAAGTTATCTCTATCAAGCGCTTCCCGCATATCCGTGGTAACCATTGACAAAGCCGTTTGATAGCTGTGCGTGCGTCGAAATCCAGACTGTTACGAGGATAGTAAGACATTACCGTCAATATAGTCAAGCATTTGAGCAGTCAAGAGTCTCTCCAGAGCACAACAGGCTGATAGGTCGAAAATCAGACATACAATTAGCGGAATTATGTTTTGCAATGGCTATTACACTCCCTCTTTTCCAATTTGTTGGAAATTTAGAGGATGTTAAAGCTGCATTAAAGATATCCCGGTATGTTATCCGGACCGCAGGCATTCGATACACCTCTGCCGAATCCACGCATCTAAAGCTGAAACCGTTATTTGATACCAATGTAGGACTTTCACTCTCAATATCTGATGACAGTGGTAATATTAATGTTGTGGGAGATTCAAAATGTTCATTTAGGTCGTTAGGGTCCAAATCACAGCCAGGAGACCGTGCACCATGAGCACCCATTCGTTTTAGATTGGACTAAAATTTGCTAGCTAGGAGTTGAAGATCAAGCTCCGTCCCATAATAATTACCCTTTGCAGTTCTTATTTTACTAGTTACTAAATTTCTGACGGGTTTGTATTGGAGCTAAGATTGCATTGATTTTTAAATATTTGTATTTGCGATAGAGGAATTCACGCTCGGCTAACAAATTTTCAATTTCCTCCGAGAACCAAGGGACTTTATGCTTATCTGTACGCCTAGAACGGAGTGGAGCTTACTTATCATATAGGTACTGAATGGTATGATTAATCTACACAGAGCCACTAATAGCGCAAATTAAGAAGCAGGTTAATGCTAGATATAAAGATAAAATGATGCATGTGATAATTAAGAATTTCAATTTATAAATACATACACTGAAAACCTAACATAATTAAGCTGCAGGACAATATAAATTCATTTTTAAGTTAACTGAAAGAAAGCAATAAAGCAAATTAAACAAAACATATGAGACAGAAAGAAATTCAAAAATATCCTATTAACTCAACTAATCCAAAACAATACGAAGAAGGCAGCATTATGTTTAGTCACCTGGTAAAAAAATTATAAAAATATATTCATTATGAATGAAGAAATGAGTTCTTGTTTAGAAAAAACTAAAACATATTAATGGCTAGATAAAGACATTGAAGTAATAAAATATTTCTTTTAACTTTATTAGTAAATTGCTTTGGCCCATATCATACAAGCAATGTAATGTTTGCAAATCTAGTTTCAATTTAATGAAATTTTCATTTATTGAATTGAAAATTATTCAAGATATAAATAGACGGAAAACAACCGAGTATATATGCAAATTAAAAAAATTATTGAGCACGTTTTTTTTATAATATAGGTAGGTACTTCTCAATTTTAACTGCATTTATCTGAAAACTACATTTTTGCATATGGAGCAAAACATTATTCAGGCCATGATATGTATGTATGGGGAAAAACACTTATTAGATCCCTCTTACGTCCGTTTGTCTGTCTGACGTAACGTAGGAATTTTAAATTTGGCAGAATGTTAGATCTTTGTGACGTGCACAGATTTCTATAGTCAAAGATTATGAAATATGTTTTATTAATTATTTATGGTGCTTGGGAAAAATCTGGAATATTTTGATATCCTTTGTGACAAGTAATAGCTCAACCAACCATTAATACTCCTACTACACAGACACCACATCCTTATAATCAAGATACTTGCCTTAAAAGAAAAGGAAATTAGTTACACAAAACAGTAATATCTAAATATAACTATATTGCGTTTATAGATACACCGGTCAGACATAAGCAAAGAGGACCTCAAAACTAAGCCAATTCCACTCTTTACTCAAAATGTGGAAATTTGTAGTTACACCCTTCTGACATTAAGTGGTTATACTCACTCAGCTATTATCGTTGGTAATAGCCGAACTTGTAAAAAATCTCTCAAAATCAATACAAGAATAATGAAAAAATTTCAAGCTAATGCAAAAATCCCCTGGAATTGTTTTTTACTAGCCAAAAACTTAAAAAAAGAAAATGTTAAGTTTTTTGGTGCAATATTAATCACCGCTGATAGTTTGTTGCTATAAATAAATTAAAGTTTTGTTGCTCTTTTATATTGGAAATCTGTGTGCCTTCCTGTATGGACAGCTCTATCTGTTCAAATGAGAAAAATATTTCACTACTGCTTCCTATTAGTATCTCTATCCCTGTGCCAAACTGGCTTTTTATTATTGCCAGACAAAATAGAAAGCCCAGCAGGCTTTTTATTTTTGCCAGATAAAATAAAAAGCCTTTCCAGCTTGGTTTGTTTAGCTTCAAATTATTATCGGTCAGGAATAACAGGTAAAGTTGACGTTTTTCGTAAAAAGTCGTAACTGATTCGGTCCCTGATTTTTTCAATGTTCATACATACATACCAATAGTACATAGGTAATTAACACCCCATCTTGTAAGTATATATTTCATAAGACCCCCTTTCGAGGCGTAAAACTTATTCATACAAATGCCTAGGAGCATCATTACGTGCAGGTCAGAGATACTACATATATCCTTAGCTCTTGTTTTTTATATATATTTTTAAGGCTCCTCCACACCTACTTAAATTACATTGTTCTTACATCAATCACATGATAAAATTGGCATAAACTAAATAAATAAACGTATGTCGAGGCATAAAACAGCGAATATTCAAAAACCTGCTTTCGATGTTAATTAATTAACTTTATTCCCGTCAGTGACCGTAAAAACCTAAAAATAAATAAAATATATACATAATTACAAGGAGGACGTGAAATCACCATCCATGCATGCAAACAGGACGAGAAAAATCACTATTTAGTTGGCATAGCATAAAAGTAAACCGCGCTTTCACCTAAAAGCATGAAGTCCGTTTATCTACAATCGCAGGGTCACTAGGAAGTTCAAAACTACTTTTCTACAGTGAATGCGATGAAAAGGAAGCTGTTTTCAAACAAATGCTAGGAAAAAACGTTCCTTTTCCATGAATAAATTTGTACAATCCAGAGAATGAACGGCAGGAGATCATGATAGCACTCCATCCAGACAGGTGAATCTGAATGAGTGAGGGCATTGCTCTATCATCCAGCCTGAATTTAGATTTTACTCTTTACATACAACCGTTGCTGATTGCCTGCCGTGCCGCCACAACTGCCATCGCCGTCGACGTTCTCGCTTTCACCATGTATACAACACACTGTACCTACGTAATCCAGATAAGACAGATGACGTTCCCATTAACAAGTCATTAAGCAAATAGCACGACATTGGACCGGCCGGGAGATGTACAATGGTGTACAGGAAAATCACTTTGGATTCGGATGCACCGAAATTACCCTTTTTAATCAGTCCAGAGTTGACCTGTTCTATAATCACGTGGAATGGATAATATTCCTCTGCTGGTGTCACCCTATTATGGTCAAAGCTGGAGAGCTGATGGACATCATCGAGATTACTGGCGGCGCGGCGTAATGTGTCTTTTTCCTATACATTAGCCTGTAAATGAATCTAATTAAAAATGAGTCACTCTCAAGCGATTCACAGATTAATCTTGCTTTCAGGAGTGATTTGTCAGCTCAACCGTATTCCGATGGTGTTTGGTTTTAGTGAAATATTTTAAGTAGTAGCGATAAAGCGGCAAGGATTTAATGACGATATAAAGAAAAAATGCGATTCTGAAGAAATAAATTTTGGGAAGACTGGCTTAACCCTAATCTTACCAAGATGTGACTTTGGCTCACATTTTACGTTGAAATAGCTGTAAAACCTAAAATAAAAATTTATTTAATTCGAATTTTACACCGAATGATTATTCGATATTTCTATATAAAAAAACTACAAAGTACTTTTTTTTATCACAATGGTTTTTCCAAGAATATAAATTGAAACGTTTAGGAACAAATCCTACCACAATGTGACTCACAGTCACATTCATTAGAAGTCAATAGAATAATCGGGAAATGTAATAAATGTATCGCTTTTTCTTTGCTTAGTCATCGAAAGCCTCTTTTACAGTTACATACATACCTACACTGCAAAATTTCTGTTGCTGCATTCGATATTTTTGTTAGCGCTTGTATGGTTGTTTCTCGCTGCCTTGCGTATAAGGTTTCAATTTTAGGCTAATAGTATAAAGATATACATGAGATATTTATGTATAATTAGCACTTAGCGTATATATTTCATTTTTGTATAGAAGGTGAATCGAAATAAGTATTGCTTTTGTTGACACATATAAGGTAATAATTACTAATGCTTAAAAATGTTATATAATAATAAACTTATTATGTTCCATTCAAGTATGGCTCGTAGGCAAAACTATATTATCCAGACTGGAGAGATAAGACAGGCAATAGATGTAATTGAAAGTGAAGTTGAGGACTAAGATGATGAAAGTGATGTTGCTCCCTCTGATAGTGAGGAGGATGTGTTAGAAACTGATTCTGATGTGGATGACGAGCAGTTCCTAAGTGACGACGAGGACGAGGTGGAAGTTTCTGATGACATGGAGATATTGATTGGAAAAGATGGAACTGAATGGAGAAATTCACCTTGTAATAATGAGCATAGTACCCGTTATTTTCGAGGAGGTACTACAGTTAAACTACCGCCGGGTAAGCACATAGACTCAGCAATATGTGCATTCTCGTTATACTTCGACGACGCGGCAATTGAAATGATTGTAAAGTTTACAAATTTAGAAGCTAATCTGATTATTGGAAAGAAATGGAAGCAAACAGATGCAATCGAAATTCGTGCATTCATAGGATGACTAATAAACTCTGGAATATATAAACAAGGAATTATTGACTATAACGAATTTTGGGATCCATTATCCGGTAGTCCAATTTTTCGTGCTTGTATGTCAAGGAATAGGTTCTCTGCATTGTGTCGTTTCTTACATTTTGATGATAAATCAACTCGATCTTCTCGCAGAAGTCGTCATAAGTTTGCACCAATTAGAGATTTTTGGGAGGTTATAAAAAAAATTTGATGAAGCACTGCATTCCCGGTAAGAATTGGACTATTGTGGAGCTGTTGGTTCCGTTTCGAGGTAGGGTCTCTTTTCGTCAGTATAATCCATCCAAACCAGACAAGTACGGTATGAACATTTCGTGGATTTGTGATAGTACTACAAGTTATCCCCTTTGTGGTATACCCTATCTCGGGCAAGAAGGACATCAAAGAGTTGTGGAAGAGTTATGCACACAGTTTCAACGAACAAATCGAATCATATCTCTTGACAATTATTTTACAAGCTTTGAGTTAGCACAAAATTTATTGTCAATGGGCTTAACTTGCGTTGGTACTCTACGAAAGAACAAAAGATGCATTCCACCAAATTTTTTACTTCAGAAGAATCGGGAAATTGAAAGCAACGTTCTTGGTTTTCGCAAGAATATCACGCTTGTAAGCTATGTTCTAAAAAAAAACCGAGCTGTTATTTTGCTTTCCACAATGCATCATAGTTCCAAAATTGATCCCAATAATAAGAGCAAATCAGTCATCAACCTACACTATAACTCAACGAAAGGAGGGGTTGACACTCTGGATCAAATGGCTCATTCGTATTCGGTTAGACGTAAGACAAATAGATGGCCTGTTGCACAGTTTTATAATCCTTTCGACGTTTGTGTTATAGCTGCGAGTGTAATTTGGCAATATTTGTATCCCAATTGGAATAATTCGAAACCACTGTTGTGCCGTAAGTTATTTTTGAAAGATCTAGTGCGGAATATGGTAGTAACATATATACGTCGCAGAAGTGTAAAATATCTGTCCAAAAATACTGTTGCCGTAATAAATGAGATATTGGGTAACTCGTCAAGCTCTGCAGATGCTGCTCTGTGTGAAAAAATATTTGCAATGAGCATTCACAAAAAAATGTTATTTGCAACACATCCATAAACAAATAGCATGGGTCATTATAATAATTATATGTTCGTCAATTATTTTAAAGAATATAGTTTTTTTTTGTTACTGTTTTTAATAAATGAATTTCTATAAATACTTCTTTTATTCTTAAAATAAATAAGTACATGTATTTCTCATATGTGACTCAAAGTCACTTCGTGGTAGGATTTGTTATAAAATATCGTGGTATGATTAGGGTTAAGCAGACCAACGAGCTTTTGTACGATAAGCGCATTCAAAGGGCAAGTTGTTAACATTGTTTCAATCTCATCAAGGTGCTCGGGCTGTTCTGATTGAACGTTTTATAGGGTATAAGCTTTCCCATCCCGTTTGTAATGTATAGAATAGAACTAATGATGCTACAAGCAAAATGGCTTAAACACCCACGCATAATAATAAAAGTTATTTTGATTATCCGTCCCTCCGTCTGTCTGCCTGTCTGTCTGGCTCTGCGCACGATAACGCGTTCACTTAGAGGGCTGAAATTTGGCACATTTTTTAACAAAAAAGTACGTTTAAGTTCGAAAATGGGTCGAATCAGACAACTCCTTCGTAAGGTTTCCATACAAAAATTCCGTTCTTTACTATATATTTAGACAGTGTCCGACAATGTGTCAACGTAGGGATGCCATGCAAAAATTTGGTTTTTCATTATATATTTGAACACTGCCTGAAAACACATGGATGTGAGATCTGAATTTTATACACGGTGTTTTCATGTAAGTAAACCCCTTCTACCAATTGCGATATAAAAATTTGGATTTTTTACGTATACTGTAAAAACGGTCAGTCCTAGATGCTTTTATTGTGCTGAAAAGTTCCTCAGAATATGAAAGTAGATGAAATTGGTTTTAATCATTTTTACTGTTCGACGCACTGTTCTAGAAATACATGCAAAAAGCCACTTCAAAAATCAAACTTGCACAGATGGGTGACCATTAATAATACGGGCATTCATCTAGGGTATCATAAGAATTAGTGTTAGACCAACTCTAGCATTGTTACTTGTTGTAGAATTTCTCAGTCTTTCATCAATATCTTTTGCCCCCTTTTTTTTTTGTTGCATTTAAGAATATTTTCTTATTTTATGGTAATTTTAGCTGATACTTGAGATGTTAACAGGTGCCTTGTTTTCAGTATGTTTATTCTTAGAGAAGATATCACCTTTGTAGAGAGACTATATCGCACCATATATTATTGCCTTATTGCCATATGTAATTTGAGTAGTGCAGTTCGTCTAGTCGGCCTGTTAATATCCATCGAAGTCCCATAAAAATTAAAATTTCTTTACTCGAGTCTATCTAGCGTAGCTAAAAATAGCACGGCGGAGAGAGTAAAACTTGTTTTTTTATTTTCTATAGATTGTAGTCTTATTCCAATTTCTTTTTACTGTTATTCCACTTTTACTGCATAGTTGACTTGAAAATGTTCCTTGTACACAACATTCTAGTTGAATTGTAACTGCATGGCAATTCCTATTTTAACACTATTTTTTAACCTTATTGAATAGTTTTCTAACTCATATCTTCAGACGTTTAACGAAGTCATTCCACCAGATTACATTTTTAGATGTTCTTCCTTTTTCGATGGCCCAGCTTTCTTGGAAAGCATGCATTATATTGTCCATACATGCCAGCTTCTATAGCTAGGCAGGTGGCTTCTGAGTCCTAAATCGTGCTAATAGATCCACTATGTTTATTGGGAAGTCGCGTTAAAGAACCCAGTTAGATTATCTGTGAACCCTGTTTTCACCATTCCGAATTAATTTCTTTAACTCACCAGATATGTACATTGCAGTTACTAAATTTTGAGGACATAAAAGACATGGTAAGAACTAGCGTCTCTATCCTATAATCGTATTTATAAAAGTTTGTCAATCCTTTAGTCAATGGCACATTAAAATTAAGGGAGGGGATCATCTTACAAAATTAAATTGAGCAAAAAACAAGTAAAAAAGCTAGAATTGGTCTAAGACCAATTCTTATGATACCCTAGATGAAATTTTGTATTGTCACCCTTCTGTGCAAGTGTGATTTTTCATTTTTGAAGTGGTTTTTCGCATATATTTCTAGAACGGTTTGTCGGACATAAAAAATTATTATAACCAATTTTATAGGATTTCGTGTTCTAAAGAAGTTTTTAGTATAATAAAAATGTCTTGGACTGATCGTTTTCACAGAATACGTAAAAACCCTAAATTTTTATATGGCAACACCAAGAAGGAGTTGCCCGATTTAGTCCATTTTTGAAGCTTTGTTTCCTAGTATAATGAAAACACCATGAACCAAATTTCAGCTCTCTATATCGATGCATTCTCAGGTAGTGTCCAAATATATAGTGGAAAACGAAAGTTTTGTATGGAAACCCCACGAAGGAGTTGCCCGATTTGTCTCATTTTCGAACTTATTTCTCCTTTTTTTTTTAAAGTCCTTGTACAAAATTTCAGACCTCTAAGTATACGCGTTCTCGAGTTATCGTGCGCACAGATGGACGGACGGACGGACGGACATGCAAAAATCAAAATAATTTTTAATATTATGCGTGGGTGTCCAATCCATTTTGCTCTACCATCATTATTTCGAGGTGTTACAAATGGAATGACAAACTTAGTATACCCTGTAGGTGTCATCTAGGGTATAAAAACACATCCAGCGCCATAGCCGTAAGTCGCTTCGTTTCGCTACCAAAGTACTGTAGTGAGGTACTAGGAAGGTTTGCGCATTAAGCGGTGTGGATGATGTTTCATTTTTTAGTACACTTTTTTTACAAAAAGTAACTTTTTAATAGAATAGTTTGTTTAGGGTGCAAACTGGAGGAATCATTCAAACCAAACTTTTCTCAGTTTTACACACTGGCGTATATTATATGGACTGCCCAATATGCTATGAATTTAATAAAACCTTTCGAATTTCTGTTGAGTATATATGAATATATTGCCTTTGGTAAAACACTTTTTATCACTAATTAACCAAATAATAAATTTAAAACATTTATTTCAACGAATCCACTTATTTATTTGTTGTTTACAGTTCTCTCTCAGTTGGTACTTGGCACTTAGACCGAAAGAGAACGCTATATAGAAGTGAGCCCACTTACTGCAGTGTATTTCTATGGACGTAGACGGTCCACATTATACATGTCAGTAGTTTTACATAAGAATGCTGAAAAGATTTTAGAATGTTAGGAGTTAGGACTAAGTCAGGGCTCTGATGTGGTAGTGAGGGAGTCTGTTTCGTGGCTTGGTATTGGGAAGTGTTTCTCGAGGGTTCCAAACTCAAATTCTGGGAAAAATCTACACACATACATCAAATGCATACAATAATATTCATTGAAATAAATTTTTATTTTTTGTTTGTTTTGGAATACAAATTATTTTTGGAGTCAAAATATATAAATAAAAAATAAATAAAAATAAATAAAATAAATAAAAAATATATTTTTTCTAATAACTCAATTAATTAAATATCTTCTAATTCATTTAGGGACGCCCCCCCCCCCTCTGGATCCGACACTGTCCTTAGTTTCTCATGCTAGTTGATATACATTAGGGTCTCTGCAAATGACGAAGTAATTGAGTGAGATCAATGTTTTTCTGTCTGCAAATGAATCTGCTGTTGAGCTCATTCGTGGAATTCTTACCATTTGAGATTTTTCCTTTATTTTTACTAGGAAAGAAGGTCCGGTCCGTTATGCTTATGACAGACATGGGGTATCGATATCTAGATATTTGGAATATACCATTTATACACTATGTGCATCATCAAATATCAAATCAATATACTCAGAAAACTAGACTGGATACCAATACCATCCAAAATTACTGGATATAGCCTGACCTTCGGTACTTCATCGTTTGTACAGCGCCATCAAGTTATTAGTAATAATATGATAATGTGTCAAATTGAGCAAAAATTTGTCTGTGCCTTTCCCAGCAAAGTATATAAGAAGAGCTCAAAATCTTGAATGTTTCGTACAGTTACAATTAATTGTTGCTGTATAGCCTGCACTAAAGCTAATATATGTATAGCTTCCATTTCCAAATTGTTTACGCTTAATAACCTGTCAACTGAATTGAAATGTTAAAGTACGATATCCATTTCATGTCTGTCAGGAGTACTTTAATATTTACCCAGCGATCAGAGAGCTCTCATCGGTGTGGTTATCTCTGATCGCCTACCATAGAAGTTCACTGATGGAGGTCACACCAATTGCCATTTGCGTAGCTAGGTAGGGCCCCAGGGAACCCGAATCGGCACCGGTGCCCCCCCCAGCCCCATAAAATTACGATCCAAATTATTAAATTTTAATTAATCGATCAATTATATTTCAGTTTCAACCAAGCAATCATGAGGACATAACATTGAAAGCATAACCAAATTGTATAGTAGTGAGATGGGCTTACGTCTGTATGAAAAGTGATTTTGTAATGAAGCGCCACACAATAATCGGAATTCATTACTCATAATAAACCGCAAACATACATAAATATATTAAAGCGCCATTAAATTAATGCATATATGCTGTATGTATACATACATATGTACAGACATGTCTATTTTCCTACGAGTATCTCTCACATTTCCCAAGTCATTCAATCTTTTAAGAATACTCAAATTACAAAACATTTTCTTTTCAAGACAAATTCCCAATATGTATCTAAAGCTTAGTTTATACTTAGTCACTTGTATCACGATTTTTATGAGGCAAATTATATACCAATGCTCATTCATTTGGTTGTGCCTGACACAAATGTTCATACATTTTTTTTTTCGCTATTCTTTTGCGGTTAGTTAGTGCAGTTTATCGTGTGCTTAGTTCTGTAGAGCGGGCGATTGAATTAAATTAAAAATCTTGTCATTGTGGTCAAAATAAAAGACCTTACCTACTTCTAATAGAAAAATAAGAAAATGTAATATTTGGGATGTCAGGTCAAAACCATTTAAAGACTTTAATGAAAACAAAATGATAAGCTAGAAGATCGCTCAGGAGTTAAAGTGTACTAAAACGAAATTGAGGATGAGTGGCATGATATAAAAAGTCAATTTAACAGAAATCTCAGGGGATGCATTCAAACATTTACAACTCTTGCAGACTAGTAATTAAAGTATATCGACAAGTGCCCGTCTAATGTAAACAGAAGACAAGAAATTTCTCAATACATATATAAAAATCGAAAATGTGGCGATAAAAATTTAGCTACTTGTGTCTAAGTGTAAACTCACCCAGTGATTTGACTTTCTCCATTTCGACCGACTGACAATAAATCCATCAGAATTGTTGTCAATTCAACATTTTTCCATTCTAAAGCCTTTGTTTTCAACAGAATACGGAGGCGCAATTGCAATTGCGCCGCATAATGCGACAATACACTACACTGTTTACGTAGAAACAAACACCTCAGCAGGACAGCGATTCTGGCCATGTAGCGGCAATGGACTGTTCCTGATCTACCATACAGCCAATGCGCGCTTGCTTTAATTGTTTTGACCATATGTTGAGAAATATGCGCAATGTGCATAGTGTTTGTGCAACAAATTGGGCTCTGTATATTGTTCTTAGTTCTTTTCTATTTTCGCTCCCTTTGTTCATATATAGAAAATACTATGCGCTTGACCCACATACGGGCACTACATGATCTTTTTGGCTATTGTTCATTCTAGCCAATAGCTTGCGTTTAATTTTCTTATGCGTAGGGGAAAATGTTCTTGTAAAAGCAAAATAGACTGTTTTCATATTCAATTAATATATAAATCGGAAGACGTACCCAAAATTATACACTTATGTTAATTTATTAATAGTCGCCCCTTTACTAAATCTTACTGGATCACCAATTATCGAAGAAAATCGATCGATGATCCTAAGTAAAAAGCCGGAGTGTCGCTGTAACTTAGCTTGTGATTTTTAAAACTAAATCAAAAACGAACCAAGAGACCCCTGACCCACTGTAAAGTCTATTGTTCCCCTAATACGGAACAAAAAGGAAAATTAAGAAAACAAATGTTAAATCAATAAGTCAAAAATAAAATGCGTAATAAGAAAAACTTGAGTTCTAAGTTTAGAAAGTCAAAATGTCGCATAAAAGTACCCCAGTCCTTGCTGTAATTGGAAAACGAACCTCACAACACCTTTAACAACTGGAAAAAATTAGCAGAGATAGAGGTAATATCTTGAAAATTCCTTAATTTTCTTGTAAATATGATGACAAAATTTTTAAATTCATCAGTAATTATACAAAAATCTTAAAAATTGATACAGCCTTGGAGGCTGAAGCGATGGTCATGTAAAACATGCTTAAATTAAAAAATGATGAGATAAATGCTGAAAATTTGAGAAAACATATTAAAGAAGAGTGTAAACTTTCTCAAGCGGTAATATTACTCCTAGTGAGCTCCGCCGGCTGTAGGAGAAGTTTGTCTGCTATGATGCGAATGTATTGAGCCAATTGGAAGAAAAAAAATAGTAAACTAAAGCTTATTTAATTGGTTTTGGGCGATTTCTGTTATGATTATGACGATATTGATTTAGAAGGCAGTGATGGATGGTGACGAATTCAAATTAAACGATAATGCACTTAGAGAAATTTTCACTGAGAATAAGCTCTATTCCTTGTGTATCAATGAAAGTTAGTTGCGATTTTGAGCTTAGCAGACATTTCCTGGATGTAAGAAAACAGAATATAGAAAAATTAGATTAATTGTAGTAAATATATTTTCTCAATTATCTCCGATTATGATAATATCAGAAAATTTTCATACAGAATATGAGATAAGGTTATACCTATATCCTAAGAACAAAATTGCTTAAATGTATAGTTTACTTATCGCTATTCTCGAAAAGGTTTTATTTTAAATGTTCCAAATTGGATAATTTTTAGTAGGTATATATTATTTATGTTACCTTCATGTAAAATGTTCTTTGTTGCAGCAAGTCAGTTTCGTTGTATAAGCGATAATTTTCTTATAATAAGAAGAAATTTTCTCGTGTTTCTACACATATTAATTAAATTTGGTTTCTATTAGATCCACGGTTTTATTGCCGTTAAAAGGAGTTTTCTTCTTTCTGTGAAAGTTTTCTCACTCCAGTAAAAATCATAATGCTAGTAGATTTAAAAAAAAACCATACGTATTTTGTAATCGATCTAAAAAACGGTAATCAATACAACAGCTCGCTTGATGTAAGGAGACTTGGTGTTGGTGTTAAGACTGATTAACATCTTAGAAACTTTTACACATTTTTGAAAAACAATACTTTATTGAAGAATATTCTTTTTCAATTTTTGTGTCAAGCTGGCCCCTACTAGGCCCACCCCACAACAAAACCCTGGCTACGCCCATGCCAATTGCCCATATAAATACTTTTTATAAAAAGTAAGTATGAATTATATGGTGGCAAGATTTCTCAAATTGGGTGATTGTTCCCCCTTTTTCTGCCTTGCGGCACATGGATAAACCAAGTAGAAATTATACGAAGAAGATTTCTCGTCTAACAGACTGAAATTTATTGAAAATAAATTTATACTTATTTTTTATAAAAAGTATTTATATGGGCAATTGCTGTAACCTCCATCATTGAACTTCTATGGTAGGCGATCAGAGATAACCATACCGATGAAACCTCTCTGATCGCTGGGTCGAAAAATTCAGTCATTTTTTTTTTTTACTTAAATGCATTTTGTAAATTTATTGAAATTATTTTCAATAAATATCAGTCTGTTACACGAGAAATCTTCTTTGTTTAATATTTGCATATTCGAAATACCGCTAAACTAGGTATCGTTACCCCATGTATGTCATAAGCATTAAGGTCCTTACTACTCACAATGCCAGGTATGCTACGTCAAGGTATATAGAAGACAAGGTATTCTCACTAAATTTTTGACACATTGCAGCTGATGTGCCGTGACGTACCTCTGTTTTCAAAATGTACTCTATATATAGAAAAATATATAGGAAATCAAGAAAATCTTTGATATCTTAATAAATTTGGCAACAAATTACTGGAATTGTGTGTACATAATTAATCTTTTCTTCTTTTTTTAGTGCATTTCAATTAGTTTTCATGTCACAAAGTAATATTCAGTACGAATAGTCACAACGTACCATGTGAGTTGATTTTACTTTCCAGGATGCTAACTTGTGACATAAAAACTTTCGTAAACTAGTAATCGTCATGTATTTGGATATGTACATATGTAAAGCGAATGTATAGCTTTTGGATATGTCCCGGAGGTGTGGACGGTGGTGAGAGTTGCCTTCATTCCGAAGCCTGGAAGAGCTTCTTAAATGGACCCGAAGAGTTTCCGTATCATAAGCCTCTCCACATTTCTTTTGAAATGTCCCCATTAAACACCTCACGCTTACCGGAGGGGCAGATATACGGAGAATGGTCTCCATTCACTGGTTACTGTCATTGAGCGCGTACAGGATTGTGGACTGTTTACCTTGGGAGCCTTTCTGGACATGCAGAGGGATTTTTGCAGGGCCACCCCCGAGTCTCTATGTGAGGCAGTTAATCTACATGGTGTTGACCGCACTGTAGTGCGATGGATAAACCAAATGTTAAGAAGACGATACTTAACTGTGGAGGTGGCCGGCCGAACCGCTCTCAGTGTGCTGGTGGAGAGAGGGTGCGCACAAGGTGGCGTGCTTTCTCCAGTACTCTGGTGTGTGTTGGTTGACTCACTCATCACGATGCTGAAAATAAGTGGGATGCACCCGTCATGATATGACAGTAAACCCAACAAAGACCAGCTTGGTGCTCTTCTTCAGAAGACGTAAGCTTGTGTACTTTGTTCTTCCAAAGGTTTTGGACACACTCTGTGTTCAACAAAGACTCACAGGCTGGAACCTTCCCATATGTATGCATCTCCACGACCAGAAACATTCCCTACTCCTATTCCAATGAAAACTAAAAGAAAGAAAAGAATTTCAAAATGAATTTAGGAACTTTATGAAAATACTTCCCTAAAACAGTGAACTCCCTTATTATTTTACCTTTCCAAAATCCTAGTGGTCTGCTGACAATCCCTAGGTAATTCATTTCCTCCACTGGACAGAAAATGAAAAAGAAAAAGACATAATTTAACAATAAATTAAGAAATTAAGTATACTTAACAAATGAATTTCTTATAAATAAATCAAGAAACATGAAATAAATAAAAAATAACCTCACAATCACATGAAGTATTTTTTATTTGTTTTCCATGTAAGTTCTTATGAGAATACTTAAAATATTAAAATATAATTCGTTACTTATCATTTAAGCAGCAAATAATCCGAATTAGTAGA